>LOJH01030371.1:7115-17129 GCA_001685095.1 Ellobius talpinus | reverse complement strand
GTGATGCCTCCAGAAGTTCTTTTATTGCCCAGGATTGTTTTGGCTATCCTGGGAAACCTTCATTCTTTAGGAAGCTCAAAGGACCCATTTGTCCTGGTCACTCTTGTCCAGGGGCCAAAGCTCAGAGCGTCAAGCTGGGTCCAGTGGGAACACGCATGGGCGCCACAGTTCTCGTTTTCTGTCTGCACCTATTCTTCCTCACAACATAGAGGTAGGCGGCTGAAGCCACACACACACACACAGGCAAGACCCCTCCCCACTTTTTCCGACTTTGTTATTTTGAAACAGGGCCTGGCTAAGTTTCCCAAGCTGGCCTTGAACTTGTCACCCTCCAAAGCAGCTAGAATTACAGGCTTGCACCCCTAGACCCAGCTAGACATTCTTCTAAGCACTTGGGATAGTGGTGATTCAGAAAGACAGGATTCCCACTCTAATTGTACTTGCGGTCCAGTGAGAAGGGGCAGTAGCAAGCAATCAAACAAATGAACACAGTAACATAAGCAGTAAGTAGTATAAAGGTAATGGGCTGCTGGGTCACACAGTGATTGTCGAGTGGCAGTGGGAACATGAGCAGAGTTAAATGCAGGGGCAGTGACCAGCAGAACATATTGACAGGCCATTTTTTTAAGGCAAGGTCTCACTATGTAGCCCCCACTGGTCTGGAAGTCACCCGTAGATCAGGCTGGCCTTGAACTCACAGATCCTCCTGCCTCTGCTGGTATTAAAACTATGCTCAACCACACCCAGCCAGGACAGACCTTTATCCCTGTCCTCAAGAGGTCTGATACAAGATAGGAAGTCAGAGGCCATTCTAGACTATAATAATTGTTTGTGTCTGTTTGTAATCAAGGAACACGACCCCTCCAGCAATAATCAGAGGCACAATAATGGGACTAGAAGAAGGGACTACCAGTGGAGAGAGCGGCCTCCAAGGGTGCTATAGAGCATGACATTTTAGTTCTCCATCTACAGTCCAGGCACATTGCAAGTCTATGGTGTCTCTTTTATATGTCGAGATATTTCCCTTTTACTTGTGTGTTCTCTTTGTTGACGGTAAGAACATTGGCTGTTTAAAATTTAACCAGGTCTTTCTGGTGTGAGTCCAGCTTCCATCCAGCTGTATAGGCTGCTTACTGGAAGAAGACCCAAGACAAGCTGCCACTCAGAAGATACCATCCCCTTTTTGAGCATCCTGATTATGAATATCTTCCTTGTGATGAATTTGAGGCGCGGCTTCCTATAACACCTAACCCCATTCCTTTCTTCCACGCTGTGCACACTGCACTGAGCAGGACATAATGCTAGACACGTCTTAAACACTGAGAAGAATCTCAGCTCCTGGTAACAGAGGAGCAAACAGGTACAGAGAGGTCTGGGGGCCTGGCCCAAAGTCACACCACTGTGGGGAATTATCCAGAGCACAACATTTTTGTCATGCCTCATTTTTTTTAACCCATCCTTCTCCACCTTAGGAATCTTTTGCCTTTTCCCTACCAGTACTATATCTTCTCTTCAGACTTGAAGTTCCTAACACCAAACTACATACCTAAGAAGAATGCTTCTCTAATTCTCACTTCCGGTTGTACTTGGGCCTCCGCAGAGCACCTTCCTTAGGTAATCAGGTACACAATCAGCCCAGTACTCCTAATTGTATAGGATGGACAAGGTACTTAGGGGAACAACACCTGTTATCATTTTTGTTGGTTCTTGTCTTTTATAGCTCAAGTAGCCGACATTATTGCTTTTTACTTGCTCAATACTATAGATAAGGGAGTGAGGCTGACATGGTCCCTGCCTCTGGATCAGGCCCCGGCCTCTCACTGAAAGGACCTGGTCATCATACCTTCCTCAGTTTCCAGATGCAGAAACCTCTGGAGTGGCTGAAGCAAGAAACAGCAGGCACAACCCCCTCTACTGCACAGGGGATAACTAATTTAGGAGCCTTGCCCTGGGTAAAACAATGTGTGGGGATTAGATATACTTTTTCTTCAGGTACTGAGGCTTGAACCTAGGGCCTTGTGCATGCTAGGCAAGCACTCTACCATTGAGCCATACCCATAGTAAATTCCCTAGTGCTGGGATGAAACTGATCTCTGGTTAAAAATGAGTTCTTATAAGCCTCACCCCCTCCCCGAAGGGCATTTGCTTTGATTCCGATGGAGTTTCTGAGCTAGAAGTGGAAGTGTTTGCTGCAGATAGACTCTCCATATGCAGCTTCTGCCACAGGTCTAGGGGCCATTGGCTTAAAATGAGTTCTCCAGCTAATGCCCCCATTGGGGTGATCTCCAGCTGTGACACACAGCCCTTCATAGGGCTTCATAGGGCAGCTTCAAACTAACCACTGCTCAAATGAGGTTTTCCTTCTGCAGCTGACTGGGCTGGGGGACCACTGGAAGCCTCTAGGTCCATTCTGCATCCTTCCTGGGACCAGAGATTTCTGTTGGATACCCCCTAGTCACCTCAGGCTCGATTCTTCTGGGAATTTCCTTGTGGTCCTTCTCAATAAAAAGAGGCAAAGGGAAAACCTTCAGCCACAGCACCACACTCCTGATCTTGTGTGTGTGTTGAGCTCATCTTTCTGCTCAGTGTATTTGGTTACAAACAGGCAGCAGCTCAAGAGAGGAAAAGGAAACCTGTGTGGTGTAGCCCTTTGCAGCCTGTGTCACCACCCAAGGCTCTCAGGTTGGAGCAGGCTCATCCTCTCAAGATGGCTGAGATTCTCATCCCCTACTATCTCGCATACTTTACCTAAACCCATGGCTCACACAACCCTAGGGGCAAAAAACAATTTCCGGATTATTCCGCGTCTGACTCAGAGCTGTAAGACAATCCTCTTAAACACTTAGCTGAATTCTGCCATGCATTCTAGGAAGTGCCAGCTCTTACATCACTCACAGCCAGGCAGCAAAAGCTGGGGTCCTGCTGCAAAAACCAAGTCTTTGCTCTCAACTCTAGAGTGCTACCTTGCTGAAACGAAAGATCTGAACTTGGTGCTTACGTAGCAGATCAGCGAGAATTGTAACCCTCTTGGTTTCTACCCCGAAGGTCCTCGAACTTGTCAAGAACATCGTGGCTGATGACCGAGTCCAGTTACATGTGCTAAGGTCTTTTGAGCCCCTGCCTGTCAGCCCCTCTGATGCCAAGGCCATAGGCTACCAGCTGCTTCAACAGACCATACAGTCTGTCTTCCCGGAAGTCAATATTGTTGTCCCCGGTAATGACTTCATCAGATGTGGCTGGTGGGTGGTGGTGGCCAGGACCGCTTCCTATCTGATGTTCCTTTCCCTGCCCCCAACCCAGCCATTCATCCTGGAAACAGCTGGCTGCTTCTGTCCCTGGAACTGTACTTTTCCCCCGGGGTGGAAGTGAGAAGGGAAACTGGAAAGGGACAGAAACAATAAATTAGGTCAGCCGAGGATGGGTCCTTGCTTAACCTAGGGCAGTAGCGTTCTATGTCCCTCTGACATAGAGGAGGGATTGGCTTAGGATATACCTCTCCTGGAGGAGTTACCTTGCCACCAACCTAGAGTAACAGCTGAGTAACAGGACTTAGAACGACCGCCCAGAAAAGCCTCTGAGCCCACACCATCCATACCCAGTGCTCCTCCTGGGTCTAATGCCTGCAGGCCCCTCTGCATTTCCCCCACCTGTGTAAATGCCATCTAAATCTGGCAGTGGTCCTCCCAGGGAACTTCATAAAATGTAGAACACCTGGACCCACCCTCATACTCCAGCAGAAATCTGCCTTTTTGAAAGATGCTACCAGAGGATTTTGGCGTAGTGATGACTGAGCAGTTCCCAGGTCTCTGGTCTCCATGTGTGGACAAACGTCCAGTTCCCTCTATGTGGGTTTACTTGTGGCTTTCTGTGAACATCTAGGAACCCTGGTTCTCACAGTCCATATCTTCCTCTTTCAGCCTCGAAGGCTCTCCCTACCCCATCCTTGCCCCTGGCCATAATCCCAGCAGTAGGGTCAGACTGCCATTAGGGGTAGAGAAAGTCAACAGGAAGAAATCCGCAAAGCATGGGATTAGACCCAGGTACCCATTGGAAATGCGAAGAGGAAAATAGAACAAAACACAAAATACCATCCTGCACTATCTCGCCGCCCTTGCGCTGAGGCTGGGAATGGCTTTCCCCAGAGGTCCTGCCTATCCAAGGTGAATCCAAGCCCAGCTGGGGGACCTATCCAGGGGGAGTTTCCTGGGACTTTCTCACCTGAGCTTTGCCTCCCAGAGTCTCCCTCAGAAGATGAGACCAGCAGAACACTCTGCTCCATTTTACCTCAGTAAAATGCCCCCGCAGTTGTTGGCTTCTGCCCTAAGTGATGCAGAATACAGAACAAATGATCCCCCTAAACTCTCGATTCCTCACACAGCAAATGGCCTTGGCTGTGAGGACAAAATGGAAAGCCTCCCTGGCCGTCATGGGATGGAAACAGCTTAGCTTTGGGCCACTCGGGGATATCTCACCGGTACTTGCAGGAGATTCCATGTTCCTGGTTACAGTTACAGTTTTTGTAAGGATTTGAAAAGAGACAATTTAGACAATAAAAAATATCCTAGGTGCTGGGTGGTGCATGCCTTTAGGCCCAGCACTCTGGAGGCAAAGGCAGGCAAATCTTTGTGAGTTCCAGACCAGCCTGGTCTACAAAGTAAGTTCCAGGACAGCAAGGGCTACACAGAGAAACCCTGTCTGGGGAGTAGCGAGGTGGGGGGGAGTCCTAGGCAGATGCTCTTAGGTCCTAACTGGCTCCCAGTCAGTCACCCGGCTTCCCCTACTTCACTGGACAGGTGGCTCACACGAAGCCCATTTTCTCTCACTCTTCCCCTTCTAGGTGTTTGCATTGCCAATACAGACAGCCGGCACTATGCCAACCTCACCAACGGCATCTATCTGTTCAACCCCGTTTTCTTGCAGCCTCAGGGCTTCAGTAGGTAAGTGGAACAGGGTTAAGCAGCAAGGCAGAGAAATGTATCTGAGCTGTCCCTTCCCGTTTGGGTGACTTACAGAATAGAGAAAAGCCAGGTTTTGACATAGATTCTAGAACCCAAGTTGGCATCGTGGCTCCAGGAATCGTGAGGATAGCCTCCATGCACAGTCCTCTTTTAAGAAGTGGAGAGAGTCAAGTGACTGGTGAGAGCTTGTTGAGAATAAGATCCTTGGGTAAAGCTGGATGTAGCAGCCTATAAGCCTGGCACTTAAGAGACTGAGGCAGGAGGATGGCCATTTTTAAAAAAAAATATTTATTCTTATTTGATGCATGAATGTTTTGTTTGCTTGTATAGCTGTATACCATTTGCATTCATTGCCTTTAAGTGTTGGAAGGGGGCACCCCAGAACAGATAGTTGTGAGCCACCATGTGGTGATGGGACTCAAACCCAGGTCCTCTGGAAGAATACCCAGTGCTCTTCACTGCTGAGCCATCTCTCCAGCCTAATGCATTGCCAAACTTAAATCCAGCCTAAGGTATCTAACAAAAAAAACATGTCTAGGAAATAAGGGGATCCTTAGGTAGCCTTTCTCACTTTGAGAGAATGCTCACTTCCTCCACCTATAAAATAAGGAGACCCTCCAACGTTCTTTGATAAGCAAACACACACGAGTTTAAAGGTGAGCATGTTAGTTGGCCTTCTCAGGAGAAATACTGTGGAAATCCAAAATGTGAGTACCAATTTTAACTGTCAAGTATGACCGTTACTGTGATTCTTCAGGCAATTTTAACTCTCGAAGTTTGAGAAGATAATTTCCATTTAGCCTTCTGCAATCTATTGCCTCAGACCTGATTTCGTTGCCACACCACAAGTCACTTGAAACAGAATGAAAATGTTTGAATGTGATTTTAAGAATAGCCCTCATACTGGGCAGTGATGGTGCATGCCTTTAATCCCAACACTTGGGAGGCAGAGACAGGTGGAGCTCTATGAGTTCAAGGCCAGCCTGGTCTACAGAGTGAGTTCCAGGACAGCTGGGGCTACACAGAAAAACATTGTCTTAAAAACCAAAAAAAAAAATGCCCTCATTAAGCAAGGCATGGTAGTCCATGGCAAGGGAGGCAGAAGCAGGAGGAGCTGTGTGACTTTGAGGCCAGCCTCGTCTACTGGTAAGCTTCCAAACAGCCTATATAGAAAGACCCTGTCTCAAAAAGCATAGTATTTATGTTTGGAGAGTTGTTAAAATTGGGGGTAAGTGTCCCCTCTGTTTCCTGTCATCTTTGCACTTTGGGGATAAACATGAGATCTGATAGCAACGTTCCTAGGTAGAGGCTGGAGAGGTGCCTGAGCTGTTGCCTTCCTGTCCTTCCTTATTCCTGGCGAGCAAAACCTTAGGGAAAACTCTAGCAGGAGACTCTATTCTAAGAACATAAGAATTAGGAAGATAATTCTACCAGAGGAGAACCGACCTCAGAAGAGAAGACTAGGCTAAACTCCCCAGGAGTTATTGTTTCCCCCACTGTTCTTAGGCAGGAGCACAGGTCCTTGAGAAATAATGGGTGTGTCACACGAGCTGACAAATGACTTTTGTCACCTTGGCCCCCAGGAGAGCCAAAGATCAGCCATATTGGGGGGGAACCAGGAAGGGTGTTCTGCACCAGCTTTTTTGCTACAGCATTTAACTCTTATCTCCTCCCCTCGAAATGCTTCTTCCCTCAGTATCCATGGGATCAACGAGAAAATCTCAGTGCGGAACTACGAAAACCAGGTGAAGTTCATCTTTGAGTTGATCCAGAATGCTGACACCTACAAGGAGCCAGTTCCTCATCTGCATGAACTCTGAGGCCAGGATGCAGCTGGGTGAGGGGTGCCCAACACTGGGCAGGACTAACCTACAGGGAGAGACAGAGCTGGTATTGACAAAAGGTTTGGTGGAAACACCTTGCAATGCGGAGTTCATCTGCCTGACTCCCTCCTCCACTCGCCAGAGAACAAGCTCCGAGGAGGAGGAGATGAGCAGAATCCAGCCTGTCATGACGTCTGCCCTCTTCCCCTGAGTGGCCTCAGCTGCCTCTGTCCTGCCATAGAAGGTGTTGGCCTGTCTCATGCTGCCTATTTAACTAGTCCGCTTTCCCAGCCTGCCTTAACAAATGCAGATTTTGGAAAAATCTCAGGAAGGTTTTATCTAGATAGAATGTTAACTTAGGGTACTTGAGCTGGATTGCCTCCTAGAGTTTCCTTTCTCCTGCCATCTGCTCTCTTCTTTCTTGGATGTGGGAGCTGCCTCTCCTGCCTCTGCTACCTTCCTCCCCTCTCCAGTCTATTCCACATCTGAGTAACTTGGTCAAACGGAGAAGCTCCCACAAGCACTGTCAGTCTGTGAGGTGACAGCTGCTCTCTAACCAATGTCTCTCACAGTCTCCACCTCACAACTCCTGGGTCCAGACACTGGGGCCTGGAAAAGCAAGCTGCTCTCCTTGGGTTCCTGGAACTTTGCTCCCTTCCCTGCCCTGTTCCTGCCACCTGCTCTGGTGACCCCACCCCAGGAGGCACTAATCTGTGGAAACATTTCCCTGGCACAGCCTCTCACTGGAGCCCAGAACCAGCAGAGCCTTGGCCCTGGCACCATATCCTGCTTCAGAATGACCAAGGGGAAGTGGGGGGCAAGGTGGTGGTGGGGTGGCTAGAGGGGCTGCTCTTCCCTGGGTAAAAGAGGCAAGGGGAGGCAGCCTTCATTAGAGGATAGCAGAGCTCCTGCCTTCTCTCTGGACTCCAACCCTAGGCCGTTTGATTCTGCCCAGTAGCTGCCAGGTGGGGGGCTTTGGAAAGCAGCATTTCTTGACTCAGGGCCAGGATCTGTGCTTTGTGGATCACAAGGGAGTCGAGGTCACAAGGGGAGACACAGAAGTAGGACTTGAAAGACTCCCTCTTTTTCCCTCTCCAAGCGAGACTTTCCATGTCTCCTGCGGGCTTGATAGCACTGGGTTTCCTTGCTCCCTCAGAATCCCCATTCTCCCTCCCTCAGGAGTCCTTACCTTCCTCCCATGGATGTGAACTGCTCCTTGCAGCTCTGGCTTAATTGTCTATGTTAGAAACAGTGTGCGAAATATTCAAGCTTTTTTTTTTTGCTACTCCTGCTAAGAGTCACATTCCTTCCCTCACTCTCCCTTTTTGGCCAATTCAGTACTTATTCAGCTTTTGTTGGAGGGCAAGCTTAAGAGCAAAAATAATCCTTCACTTTGGTGCAGAGCCCTACAGAGTAGTTCCCTATACCTTACCTCAGCCATGTGACTATGCTGTTGTTACTCCTTCCTACAGAGGTAGACTGGATTCTGAGTGGGTTACACATTTAGCTGGAAACAGTGACTTGAAGCCACGTCACCTGGCTCCCACATTCCCCGTTATCCTCTGACCCTGCACCACCTCCTCCCCACTTGTGTCTTATTTAATTCCCATAACAACCGCTGAGGCGTGAGTGTGTCCCCCATATTTGTCTGTTGTGAATTTAATCCTATGAGAAAAGTATTCTGAGGGAGGAAACCTAACTGATTAGGGTCTGTCTTTGTGGGGTTGTTAGGATTAGACGAGGCCATCAGGACTGAGCCTCATCCTTGACTTACTGATGACTTTTTAAGAAGAGAGTTTGAGGAGATAGGCACGTTCAAGCTGATTTGGGCATCGCCCCATGAATACATGTGTCAAAATATCACGCGGTACCCCATTAAAAGATAGAAGGGGGGACCAGAAGACAGACAAGTCCTAGAACTTGCTATGTACACCAGGATGGCCTAAAACTCGCAAAGATCCTCCTGCCTCTGCCTTCTGAATGCCTCAGATTTACTGTCCTGCCTTCTGAATACTGGGATTAAAGGCGTGCACTACCACCTCTGATTTAGTATTCTTTTCTTCCAATAAGAGCTGAACATTTCACCAAATATGTTTGGAACTATAAAATTTTAATTGAAATGAAACAACTTGAAATTCTTGATGTCCGGCACACTGTCAAGAATGAAATTGTCCCTTTGCATATGTTACTTTTAGATCTACGAATATAAAAATTTCAGAACTGAATAAAATGTTTAATACTAAGAAATGTTCTTTGGCCATTCTGCAATATTGTAAAAACTACACTAACTCATGAGTACCCCAAACCAGGGATTAAAACTCAAAGCCCTTCAAGAAAATGGATGTTCAGTACTACAAGCAAGTAACATGTCACACAAGGACCATTGCCCTCTTTCTATCCTAAGTGAGGGTATGACAGGCTTTTCTTTGTCTTTTTGTCTAAGCATTTTGACAACTCAGTTCTACCTTGTACTCCAAATCCATGCCTACCTTTAGTTCACAGCAACCCACAGCCTTTAGGACAACCAGGCATCAACTTTTGCTGAAGATGGAGGGCATGCTTGCTTTGGCAAGCACATACACCAAACTCAGACGCCAACAACGATTAGTGTGCCCCCTCCACCCTGCAAGGATTGCATGGAGTTTATAAGATATTCCTTATTTTTAAAATTAATTTTCCTTTATTTTATGTGTATAGGCATTTAGTGTGTATGAATGCTTGCCCACCACATGTGTGCAGTACCTGCATAGGCCAGAGGATGGCACCAGATCCCCTGGAAGTGGAGCTATAGATAGATGGTTATAAGCCACAAGTTAGGTGCTGGGAATCAAACTCTAGTTCTCTGGAAGAGCACAACCATTGAGTCATCTCTCCAACCCCTCTTATTTTTAATGTATACCTACTTCAAAACATTACAAGATCGACCAAAATATATCCTATTTTATCAATTTAAATAAAGACTTAGGGCAAGATAAAGAAATGTTTCCCTGGAGCCTAATCTCTCAGGAATGTATGTTCAGCAGTTACTAACTGCTCTATCAACACCAAAAATTAAATGTCAAGGGACAGAGTGTTAGACACATCAGGGCTATGATATATGACTCATTCTAAAGCAAGAAGCCCAGGTGAGGTGTTTCTGTTCCAAGTGTAAGAGACAAAGTCTTATTCCCCCCCTCTCCCAGACAGGGTTTCTCTGTAGCTTTGGAGCCTGTCCTGAAACTAGCTCTTGTAGA
>LOJH01030369.1:0-17129 GCA_001685095.1 Ellobius talpinus | reverse complement strand
TGCACAGGAGGTGCTCTTAGTGGCTGCAGCTGAGGATGTATCCTGTCAGGACCCTAAGGGCAGGCCAGGATAGAAGTCTAAATACCAACACTTTCAATTTGGGTTATTTGGAGGTCACTGTCTACAGGTGAACCATACTCACACTCATGTATCCCTAGCTGAGCTGTGAACAAAGGTCTCACCGCCATGTGCTGGTAGCTATCCCAGCAGACTCTGTCTGTTGTTCAGAGAATCAGGCCTCTCCATCTCAGGGCCATAAGCAGAGCTGTGGAAGCAGAAAAACATGGGAGTGAAACAGTGTGGATTTTGATCCTCTCCCCCAAGAGAATTATCATTGCTCAAACCATGTGGAACCTCTTAGCTGAAGAACAAGAAAAAATAAAGGATGGATAAAATATTTATAGAAAAATTATTTTTCACAAGCAGACATTTGTTCTAAAAAGCTTTTAGAAATATAATTATTGTCTCCTTCTCGGGTCTTTCTTCTTTTAATATGAAACACTTTTTTTAAAAAAAAAGAGGCCCTGGTTTGATTTCCAGGAAGCAATAATCCATTGTTGCCTTGGGTGGTGTTTAGGAAAGAAATTCGGTCTCAGAAGAGAAAATGCTTCCATTGAAATTGCTCCTGGGGCTTCTTCAGTGTTCTTGCAGAACAAGGTTCCTAACCCAGGGGCAGAGCAAGCCAAACATCTCTCCTTTGGCACCTCCCAAAGAGTCCCCATCCTATGGGGACACAGCTGGGTGCTTGGTGTCACTTAGCCTCATCTACCTAGCGACTGTGTCATCCCAACTCAAAGAGACAGCTTTGGGCCAGCACTACCCAACAAAAATAACATGTGAGCCTCATGTGTGATTTTTAACTTTGTATCAGTCACATTAAAATTTTAAACATAATCCCATAAAACTAAGCATAATGATGTATTTTATGTAATCCACTGTATCACATCCACCTGTAGTAAATCTAAACATTATTGAGATGACTTATAGTCTTCTCTCATAAAGTCTTTGAAATTGCTGTGGACCCAAGAGTGTGAGCCCTTCAAGAGCCCACTGACCTCACGCAGTTGGTGGCCACCATCTTGGAGAGCAGAGCGGTGGATCTCTCTATGGATAGTTTCCAGTTCACAGTGAGCAACATGGCTGTGCCATGTTCCCCTCTTCATGCTACTCAGGTAAAACCTGGCTAGTTAGAATGCTAAGGCAGGAACACAACATCTTACCTCTTCCACTACTCATTGCCAAGCTCACTCTAATAGTTTGCTGTTAGTTCTAAATGGAAACTAAGTCTAATTCTACCCAATGTCTGGATTATTTGTCTAAACTGCATCCAGTGAACACCTAATATCAGATCAGGGTTTAGTGGGAACCTGCTAAGTGTGTAGCTTAAGTCAAAGCATGTTCTTCCTTAATTCCTCCTCTCGCTAGTTCAATGGTGTGTGTTGGCTGTCATACTGTGCTCAACCAGCCTCATGGGATGATAATGTAAAGGAGATAAAAGTCATGACTGTTAAAGGCATTAGGGTAACACCTAAAATGGAAACCAACATTATTTACTGTTCCAAACCATTAGAAGCTGTGCAACCCCAGACAGCAATCAACGCACAATAGCCACACAGAATGGAGCAAGGATTCAAATAGAGAAGAACAGATTTCTGTAACTTTCCAGTGTCAACATTTTCTTAACCAAACCTTGACTTGTCATTTTTATTTACAGGGAAGAGAGGAGAGGAGGTGAGAATGATGAGCGAGCCCCCAGGCTAATAAACAACTGTGCTCCTTGGAGCCAGGTACACATCACAGGAATGTGGCTCGATATTACCCAGCAATAAACTTACTGCGATCTTAACAATGGCTCTGCAGAGAGCTTTACATGTGGACCTTATTTTCCAAGACCAACAGTGTGAGGCATCCACAGAGAGCTCCTGCAATATCACCGCCTGGTAACCACTGGGCTATTTCCTTGCACTAATAGCTTTTAGATTAGTGACGTTAGCTCCTAACATTCCCTAGGACACCACTTAAAGCTTACCTTCTTTAAAATGAGGTTTGAGGGCATGGGAATTGAGACATGTGTTATCTTCGTCCTTAAATCATTTTCTCCCAAGTGTTCCCTGAAAACCGAATCCCATCTGCCTCCACTAATTGCTTCCTTTATGTTCCACCAGGTACGCCATACCAAATTCAAGTTCAGTTAGAACACAGTCAACCTTCATCTCATCACACTCCACCCTACTCCACAAGAAGCCATATACTCCATCAAGACAGGAGTCAAGGAGAGGGCCCTAGGTTGTGACAGGCTACAAATGTTACTCTGACTTTGTCACACAAGACAAATACTGCCTGGGTCAAATAGCATGAAACTATTCTTGTCTCCAAATCTACTCTTGCTAGCTGCATATATAGAAATAAAGGCAGGCCGCCCAGATGAGAGAGGATACTGGTTCAGGACTTACCATACACAGTGAGGAAATTCACTGCCTGCTTTCATTGAGGAAGAGAGGCAGAAGCAGGTGGAAGAATGAGTGGACCTTGTAATGGGACAAAGGTAGCCTGGGGAAGCAGGGCTTCCATCCCAGGTGAATAGTTAGAGATGACAATGTGTTTGTCAAGGTGAACTAGTCCAACCCAAAGAGATGGGAAGAAAGACAGAGGTGTGTGCGCTCATAGGCACTTCAGCTGAGAAGACAAGGAACTTCTGGGGCTGGGGAATGCACACTTGCTTTATGAATATCAGGATTGTGCATGCATGCGTGTGTGTGTTTCTATATTATCAGGTGTGGATGTGGATGCAGGTGGGTATACACATGTATACATGAGCAAATAGAGGCCATTCCTCAGCTATGGATTATCTTCTATAGTTTTTTTTTGAGACAGGGTCTCTCGATGCCTTAGAACTCACGGAGTGGGCTAGGCTGGCTAGCTATTGAACCTTGGGAACCTGTCTAGCCCTACTTCCCCAGCACTGGGATACAAACTCATGCTGTCATGCCCAGCTTCTTTTTTTCCTTAGTGGAGCTCAGGTCCTAGCAAGCGCTTTGCCACCTCTGCTGTATCTGCATCCCTAGCAGGATTGCTTAGAATCCAAAAGAGATGGGAGTAGACAGGAGAATGCCTCTCAGGTCTAGTGAACACAGCCAGAGCTCAGCTGAGGAGAAAACAGAGCGGCCCCTTCCACGCAGCCTTGGCTCTCCTGGATGTTCTTGGTTCCACTCCAGACAGCTGCAGACACCAACGACTCAGCAGCTATGGAGAGCAGGAACTCAGTCCAGTCAGATCAGAGTGCTGGCCGCCTGCCACCAATCAATCAGGAAGCTTTTAAGATGGAAGTGTATGAAATATGTATTAAATACAAAAGAAAAAAGAGAAAAAGAGAATGCAATGAAGTATTCAACTTAGAAGCACTCCAGGGAAGAGGGTCCAGCCTCTCTCATAAGGACTGCTTTAAAACCTCACCCCAGGGAGACTAACACAGATCTACCTAAGGGACCAATGAGACCCTTTGGGTGAGGGCCCTGTTGTGGGAGAGTGATGGGAAAGGCCTGAAATTTAGTACTCATTTCAACGCCCCCTGAACAAATTTCCTCTCTGTAAAAAGCAAGAACAACACTCATTTGTGCCATTGTGTTTTGTACAATCACATGCCTTCAGACTGCCATAGCCAAGCACTTCCCTGAGACCCTGTGGAGCAAGGTGAGCATGCTTAATATAACCTTGTAGGTTTTGGTTTCATACAGGCCAAGAAAGAGTATGGAGCTGTGTAATTCTATACTGCTCCAATACTTGTGCAGATTGAGTCTCAATTAAAATGTTTGTTTACTTATCTGCTAATCTCATTATTTTCCTTAAATTCACTTCTCATTGGGAGTTCAGAATCCAGCATTCAACCATATCTGAAATATGACCAAAATGGAAACCCGGAGAAGGAGAACACCATTCAGCTGGGGGAGTGGAATACACAGAGGCCCAAATGAATGTCTCAAAGTACCTCTTCCCTAATAGAAAACCATTTTCTACAGAGAAGGCAAATGCACAAAGGAGTAACTTTTTAGAATTTTACTAGTGATTTTATCATGGTAAAGTAAGCCACAATCCCGAAGAGAATTCTCACTGTTTTTGCTAGAAATGCATAGAGCCTGTATTGATTTTCAGCAGAGTTTGGTATCATTTTTATTATTGCTTTTCACCAAAAGCAAAACAGAAACCACCTGAGCCTCTAAGAGGTAGATCAGATTTTATCTCCCTCCTCCCCCTTTCCAAAGGCAGAAACCACACAAAGTGATTTGCTCTCGGGTCAGCCAGCCTGTTAGTGCTGGGCTGGGGCTAGAGGTTCTGGTCTCTAGTTGTCCACTCTACTGAACTGTCCCTGGAGCTGGGTCCTCGAGCCCTCCCTGGAGACACCTGAGAGGCACTATGTACCTGGTAACTATGCCGACAGACAGACTTTCTCCCTAATACTCCCCCATTGCGCTAGGCAGAGTCCCTGTGGCACCCGCTGCCTCACCGCCACTGGGACTTTGAAAGGAGTTCCTTTCGGTCCCATTGTAACTAATACCCCTTGGATGGAGTCCAAGATCCTTCTTGCTCTGAAGTGTCTTTGGTGACAAATAAGTCACAGCATTATTTTTGCTGTGATCTAGCCGTGCTCCGTGGGCTCTTACACAGTCCCTGTTGGTGTCTTCCCAGGGCGGCATGTTCTCCACACAGAGAGCAGCTCTCTTGTATCTGTGGGACTGTGTACATAGTAGAGAGTTGCCCCAGGGTCAGTTCCACACTGTGCTCACTGTGGTCAGAGCAGGGCCATTGCTGAGGCCAGTCCTTCTTGCCTAAAGGCCCTGCCGATAAGTAGAGATGCATCTTCCGGAAGGTCCCTCAGTGTCAGGTACTGGAGAGAGAACACAGCTGCCTGGGAGTGGGGGTATGCCAAGCAAGAGCAGAAAAACAAAGAAAACTCACCATGCCAGTAAAATAAGAGGTGAGCTGAGCTTCACATTTCTGAGCTAGTCTGTTATACTCGTACACATAACAGGTCATAGCCATGTTGCACAGAGAGTCCTGTGGGGTACCAGCAGCCCTGTGAGCGCCCAGCAGAGAATAGTCTGTCAAGTAGATGTGAGAACACTACAGATTACATTTCTCTCTTTTACAATCACATGGACAGAGCACAGGTCATGGAAAGTTCACAATAAAGAACCCCTAGTCTCAATCTACTGCATCCCCTGGGGCACAGGAAGAAGAGGGCCTATGGAGACAGCAGGACAACATTGTAGGTGCCTGGTCTCTTTGGATGTGTGATTTCCCTTTGATTCATGTCTCATTTGATAATAATAATGTTGCCTCAGTAAAATGTTTAAATCATTTCAGGAGTCCCCAGAGACTCCCAGCCTCCTCCCCCACATTAGCCCCTTCTTTGGCCAGAATTCTCCCAAACCTGATGCAGTATTTCTGGGGTCAGTGGGCCTGGGGTCACTACCACCAGAAGAAGTCCCTGACCTTCTGACTCTTTCTATTCAATAGAATTCCTATGGTCTGAATGTTTTCCAATGTCTGAATGGGAATTCAGATTTCTATATGCTAAAATCCCAAGGTAGGGAGGGCAGGAGTTGAAGACTTTGGGTAGTGATTGGAACATAAGGATGATACTCTTATAATTCAAATTACTGCCCATGGGTTAGTTTTTACACAAATTTATTTTTATATGTGCATTGTATGCATGCCACAGTATGGTATGTGTGTGTATGTGTGTGTGTAACACACTCCTTCAATCCCAGCACTTGGGAGGCAGAGGCAGGCAGGTCTCTGTGAGTTCGAGGCCAGCCCGGTCTACAGAGTGAGTTCTAGGACAGCCAGTACTACACAGAGAAACCCTGTGTAGTACAAAACAAAACCAAACCAGTGGAAAGATGGCTGACAGTTCAGTGACTTGGCATTTTCAGCACTTGCCCAGCATGAGGCTCTTGGTCAAACCTCCAGTTCTGTGAGAGAAGGAAAGAAAGAAAGGGAGGCAGGCAGGAAGAGAAGAAAGGCTAATAAAGCCTCCTGAGAGCTGCCTACCCATCCTCCGGGAAGGCCATAATGAGAAGATGCCTCTAGGGACTGGGAAACCTGCAGCCAGGTGGAGAGCCACCGCTGCCTCCACCTTGGCCTTCTCTGACCCCAGAAGCAGAAGGAATAAATTGTTATTATTTTTATGACCTTTTTTTTTACAGGAACCCACATTGACCAAGTCAAGCATCTTTTGTTTAATTTCTATTTTATCAAAAAGACTGGTCTACATGATCACGATGCCCGAGAATCCCAAGAGCATTCCAGGGCCAGGCTCTGCTCAGTACAAGAGGCTTGTTTCCTGTTCTCTTCCAGATTCTCAGTCCTCCACCTCTGCTTCCCAGGACTGTATGTTATCCCTTCTCAATGACCCCTTTAATCCTTTAAAGTAATTTGTCTGGCCTTGCTTTCTCCTCCAGGGCTCCTAGTCTCTCTATCTTCTCCTCTCTGCTGTCTCTCAAGGGTTTTCATCACTTGCCCGTTTCAGTCTGCGACACCATCCTCCCTCCAGTCCTGTTCTTAGGTGCAGACAACCTCACAGTTTATACTAGAATGCTGGGGAACTGGGGCTGGGATTTCTCACCTGTCTGTCAGCACCTCTTCATTGTGCCTAAACTAATTTGAAATAAGTTTGCCTTTGCCTCCCTCCTCCCTGTCACTGGAGGATCCTCTTAGTCAACAAATGTTCATCTACTTGGTCGTGACAAGGCACTGTGACGGCCCAAATGGACCCAGTTGGGAAAGCTCCAGTCTGTGATCTTGGAACCCTGGGAGTCTTGTGTGGAATGGAAAAGCCAAGCAGGAGGAATGGACGAGGGGGATGGGACAGTGAAAGGCATTTGTTTTCTGCACAGTTCCATCATGGAGATGGGTTTACAAGAATCTCATACAACTGACTAGTGAACATCTCCGTTCTCAACGCTCACTTTCTTGCTTTTGTTTGTTTGCTTCTCAATTTTAGTTCTTGGAATCATTAACAGCAGATAAACTGCTGACCCAAAAGACAGTTTTTTTCTATCACAAAAGACAACTTCAAATCATTGATAAGCAACTGGTGGTGGCTGAGAAGAAAGAAGAGATGGTAAGACAAAGAGATGATCTCTTGAAGGGGTCTGGGGATTAGACATGCAGAGCAGAGCCCAAGAGGTCATCCTGAGAGTTCCATCCTGGGCCCGTCCAAATTCAGCACAGGCAGCACATCTGAAAGGCTGTCCCCAGCGGGATGGGTAGAAGTGAAGCCCTGAAGCCCCAGCCTCATGGCAGAGCCCACATTAGGGAGCAGAGCACCCAAAGAGAGGCTGGAGGTGAAGTGGAAAACACCAAATTAGGCAGAGATGCTGGGGCTCTCTTTCACAGATTAGGCAGAGACCTGTGTCTCTCAGCTGGGTTTTGTGACAGCCTGGAGAAGTATGAGTTCAGGGTCAGTGCATGCGCTCTGCAGAGGTTCACTTGACGGCATTCCGGACTCCAAGGTTTTATTCAGCCTGGGAGCCTGGGACTTTAACATCCTTGATCAAGCCTCAGAATCTCCCAAATCCTATTATGTTAGGATCTTGGTTCTTTATATACTCTCCTCCTTTGTGATGATATTTTATTTGTGTTGTAACAAATAAAGCTTGCCTAAAGATCAGAGTGAGGAGCTAGCCATGCTAGTTAGCCATAGAGGCCAAGCAGTGATGGCACACACCTTTAATCCCAGCATTCCGGAGACAGGCAGATCTCTGTCAGTTCAAGGTCACCTTGGGCTAAATGAGCAGTCTAAAAGAGAAACAGAGCTCACAACTTTGGTCCCAGCACTAGGGATTCCACTTCTTTTACTCCAGCGCTAGGGAGGTGGAGACAGGAGTGATATAGCTGAGTGCAGAGAGGAGTATAAGGTGGGAGGAGACAGGAGCTCAGACCATTCAGTCTGAGGATTCATAGAGAGGATTGCCATTGGATCCGAGGATTCAGTAGAGGTAAGAACTAGTGACTGGCTGCTCTGCTTCTCTGATCTTTCAGCACTTACCCCAATATCTGACTCAAGGTTTTTATTATTAGAATGTGCACTACATCCCTGTTGTTCGAGAGGTCTCACAAGACTACCACAAGCTCAGGCCCAGGACCCTCCTGCCCTTCAGGACCTTATCTATGGAGTCCTTGCCTTTCTTTCCATCACCGTATCTATCTGTCCCCACATCTGAGAATCAAGGATCAGACAGCAAGATGCCATGAAGCCTTCAAGATGCTCATCCTCACCCTCCAGTGCCCTCAAGCCCAGAAATGCAAGAGCAGCATTGTGCACATTGCAGCATTGTGTCCAATGGCCCATGGTACTGGTGGCACATGTGCAAATGAAGCATAAAGCATGGCACTTGGCATCCTCTCCTGGGTCTGTCTTCTCTGCCCTGAGTGCTCAGCCTCTCTTGACCACGTATTGCTTTGCTTGCCTTTCTAGCCCATTGTCTTTGTTCTTGCATTAGGCCTATCCTTGTGCCCATAGTTCTGATGTCCTGGATCTGCAAATTTAAAGAAGAAACTATCACTACCTATACTGGATGCTTCTACGGCTACCCTGGGATCTCTCAAATATCCTCATCCTCAGGAGAGGCTGAAGGAATAGGGCTACTCATGCTCAAGGGCAAAAGGCTGAATTGGTTAAAAGACTGGAGAAGAGATTAAACACAAGCCCAGTGGTGCACAGGGCAGAGAGCAGCTCCACCTTGGAGACTGGGGTGGCGTTCGCAGGAGGGAAGGTTGACAGATGTTAATAAGGAGAGCTTCACAGCCAGGCTGGAGACCTGACTGGAGGCAGGAGCATTGCGACTTTAGGGACATAGCTGTCAGGGGAAGTCTATTTTCCTTCTCTGAGCAGAAGGCTTCACAAACCTATTGGTCATGCTCTGGGCTTCAGTGCTCCACAGCTCACCCGCTCATCACAAATGGGACTGGCCTTGACTTCGTGGCCACTGAGCCCTAACAAGAGTGTGTAACCACTCTGCACATCCTGAGCCATGAAAGGAAGGCAAGGGCCAGTTACCAGGCTGGTGCCCGCATGACTAACGGGGAGCATCAGCCACGCCCCCCTAGAAACCAGAGCCTAATTAAAACCAACCTGAGCACTAAAAATAGGATAGGGAGGGGAGGAGGGGGAGGCAGAAATGAAATCCGTTTCTGACCATAGGGGCTGCAAAGTCTTGTCTCTTCCCTAGGTTGACCAGAGTGGTTGGTTGTGCAACCTGTGGGCCTTAGCACTGTGCTTCTCATCTGGGCTGACAGTTAAACTGACAGCTGAGCAGGTCTCCCCACAATGGAGCTGAAATAACCCAGGCACAGGGCCAGGCCTAGCGTGGGATTGGGTGTTTGCAGGTTATATACTTAGAAGGAACCGCTCCTGCAGCAGGTCCTTGCTGTAGACACTTTCCTAGCCAGATTAACAGGTCCTGTATCATAGTGGCAGCAGTGACTATGCACACGCATGCGTGCACGCACATACACACTCACATGCACACACGCTCACACACACACTCACACACATGCACACACACGCACACATACACGCATGCACACACGCACATACACACACACTCTCACACCTTACAGTTCCCTTTAGTCCTCTGCTCTCCAGTGAGAATGGAAAGTCAAGCTAATAAGTTAAGTAGTTAGGGACCTTATCACACCCTTGAAAGATAAGGAGAGCTAACAGCTGTGACAAGCACCGTCCTTGGTCAGAAATCTGGAGATGTCTTTGAAAAGCAATGCTTATTGTGATTGGGTGCATAGAAGCAGGCCTGTGTCCACTGGCCTGGCCTGCCCCCTCAATGAGGGGTCATGGCTGTACACTGGAGGTTATTTGGCTATGCAGGCTGTCCCTGCTCCTTCTCATGGATTCCAGCATCCCAAGGTTGGTTGGGGCTACAGCCCTTCCAACTCTTTATTGGCTTCCTTCCAATGTCAGTGCATGCTGGAATGCATTTGATAATTGAAGTCAGGGGTTGAGGAAACAGCTCAGTGGTTGAGGAAACAGCTCAGTGGTAGAGCCCTTGCAAGATCTTGGGTTTCATTCCTAGCACATATCTTTTCCAAATCATAAGATTAAGAATTCCTAAAATGACTGTTTTTTATGATGACTTCTTTTAAATTTTTTTAATTTAAAAAATTTTAAATTGCATGTATGTGTGTGCTCCTGTCATCTCCTTATCTGTATTCTCTGCTACCACCTCCCCTTCTGCCTTCCCTTCCCCCCTTTCTCTTCCACTTTAAGTATCAAATTCCTTCAACCTGTTTATTCTGTCTTCTATTTTTATTTTTTTTGTTCTGTTTTTAGAGGTACAGTATTTTCAGATAGCCCAGTTTGGCTTTGAACTCTTGATCATCCTTCCTCCACTTCCCCATTGCTAGGATACCCAGGTGTGTGTAACCATACCCACTCTTAAAGTACTTATAGTGTTCTTGTTTGCCTGACACCTTCAGGATGACTTCTGTGCTGTTTTCCAACCCAGTGTTGCTTTGTCCTGGCTTTTTGCAAACAGTGTCTAGCTGTAAGATTCATCCTTTGATCACCAGGACCAAACTTAGTCACTAAGACTAATTGCTCAGTTCAGTGATAAATTATAGACCTGGGCTCAACTGGGTGTCTAGAGTTATCCTGACTGAGGTTGCAGCCTGGCTGCCTCTGAGCTATGACTCTTCTCTGTCGTTACCAACTATGGGAGGCTACATCCCTGGCACCAGTTGGCTTCAGGCTCCAAACTAGATGAGTACAGCCCCCTTCATGCGTGCACCACTGACCTTCCTGTCTCAGGCTTGATTTTCCTGTAGGTTAAGTTGGTGACCACAGCCCGAGTATCAGCCTCCTCTGCAGATGGGGGAGCTGGCTCCAGTTCGGGGGAGAGCTTACCTGATGGGTGACCGCTGGATGATTTTCACTTCTTGGTCCAGAAGCCTGCCACATCATGCACACCAGTGTCATGAGCTGGTTATGGAAAGTGGAAATGGGCAGGATGTGGTTTGAACTGACAAAAGTGGAGCAAATCACTCATCTCTGGTGGTTGTCAGGGATACTGGGGGGCAGGAGAGGCTATACTTATTGTACAGCCAGATGGCCATTCTAAGTCTAGAGCAGCCAGCTACCTTCTTCATACTTGGGTAGCACCAACATCAACAACCATCACACACTCAACCACCGAAAGACAACAGCAAAGTGACAGTGTTTCTCCTGTCAACAGCAAGCCCTTTGTATCAAAACAGTGCCAAACACTCAACAAATTTTTGTGTGCATTTGTTTTCAAATCAGCCTAAAGAGCTGTGTTCATAGTCATAGATTTAGATAAAAATTTTAAATAGGACTATGGTTGTGATCTTAGAGGGTGAGAAAACTGTCTAGTGCATGCTGGTCTCAGATCTGAGTGGGACTGGACCTGACTAATGTTTGGATGGAAGGAAGTAACAAAGCAGGCGCCAGAATCTTGAGATTCCTGATGCTATTTAATGCTTCTTCTGGACTACAAACAGAACCCCAAACTTAGAACAAATATGGCCCTAGACAGTAAACTCCACTCTGCCATCATAACACTCATCTCAGCCATGATTTGGACCTGTCTCTGTATCCCAGGGTGACATGAGGGCCTTCCATGTGCCCCCACAGCATGACTTCTGGCTGGCCTATGGTGACAGCAAATAACATATAAATGAACAATGAATTCTAAGCAATATGAACATCTGTGAGTCTACTAGTGTGCTTGTTGATTTGTGTCAGCTTGACACAAATCTAGACACAGCTAGGAAGAGGGAATTATAGCTGAGAAAATGCTTCCATAAGGCTGACATGTAGGCAAGTCTATGGGGCATTTTCTTAATTAATGGTTGATGTGGGAGAGCCCAGCCCACTGGGGGCAGTGCCACCCATGGCAGATGGCCCTGGAGTGTATAAGTGAATAGGCTAAGCAAGCCATGGGGGACAAGCCAGTAAGCAGTGTTCCTTCATGGCCTCTACTTCAGTTCTTCTAGGTTTCTGCTCGAGCTCCTGTCCTGACTTCCCTTTGTGTTGGGCTGTAAGTTGGTTTCCTCCTCCAGTTGTTCTTGGTCATGGTGTTTATCCCAGGAACAGAAACATAACTAACAGAAGTAGGCTCACCAAAAATTCAAATGCTGAATTCTCTGGGCAACCCTGAGGCCTTTATGGGGAGGGTCTGTCCTGTATTTCCTGCAAAGGAGGCAGGCTGGTGTGAAAAGATGGGAGTTAGATGATTAGCCGCTGGTGGACAGCGGTCCACATTTCTTAGAACCACAGCGGCTGAGCTTCATCCCTTTAAATCCCAGGGCCACACAATACAGCTGCCCTGTATTGCCTCTATCAGGACTGTCCATGGTGTGTTGGTCATCATCTGACATTTTTGTTGAGAAGAATAGATCAGATAAAGAACCACCCTGCTGTCCCAGATGATTGACTGGTTTGGCTGCATCTTGGGTAGGGTGCCTTCTGACTGACTGACTTTGGAGAAGCCACATGGTATATCTGGGCCCCAGCATCCTCAGGTCAAATCTAGGTGATGATGCAAAATCCATCACCATGGGTAGTCATGAGATGACATCAATGGTGAAACTGCTACACAGAGCTGGGTATGAAGGAAGCACCCGAGAGGAAGCAGCTCAATTTTTAAGGCTCTTTCAGCACAGCATAAGCATCTTTAAATCATGCAATCTTATCCTGTTTGTTTCCTGGCATAAACATGATCCAGCATAGCCAACTTTGTTAAATGTTTTCCTGGCTTCCTTCCCTCTGTTTTCTGTCTCTGGGGAGGCCAGGGGAGGAAGGACATCCATTTTCACAAACACTGCCTCTTGGTGCCTCGGAGCAATGTGCAGCACTGAGCTGAGGTGGCTTTTCAATTTTAGCATCCATGAGGATGTAATGCATAAAGAGTTTATACCACACATCAGCGGGGAAGGAAAGACCTCTCAAGAAATGGAACTGGGTTAACTAGCTAATTATTTAGAAAAATGTGAATCTACAACCAACCAACAAACAAAACCTAACATTTATCCTACATTCCAAATTTCACAGATGGATCAGAAAGTACTCTGTTAAATCTATAGGCTTCAGAAAGAGGAGCTGTGCTTGCCCGTGGGTGTGGCCCTGGGATGTAAAGGGATGAAGCTCAGCAGTTCTGTAGTTACAGGAAATGTGGGCCGCTGTCGGCCAGCGGCTAATCATCTAACTCCCATCTTTTCACACCAGCTTGCCTCCCTTGCAGGAAATGCAGAAAGCTCTTCATCCAATAGCTTAAGAAGGCAGGGCAGAACCTCCCCTAAGACCTCATGGTTGTCCAGAGAATTCTGTACTTGAATTTTTGGTGAACCAGGTTATCTAACCATAAGAGTAATAGAAAGCACAAGAATTTGGTCATATAAAATAAAAGTGCATGAAAATCACAAATGAGTAAAATTCAAGGGCAGAGTCAGACTGGTTTAAACTTATTCCCCTGGGTTCTTTTCTGTTTTATTTTCTTTAAAGAGCTCTTTGTATAAGAAGGAATTAGCACTTTGGCTCTGGCATATCATATACCACATTTCTACTTGCTTATGGCATCATTTTTTTTGTCTTAGAGAAACTTGGAAGTTCTTTGCAGTTTACTTAAGTCTAACAAATTAATTATAAGATGACTTCATTGTACATATATCTACACAGCCACCTTTAATGTCACCTGAGACCCGAACCTTGCTGGAGTAACATAAACTGCACTGCAGAGCTTCCTGGGGGATTACACAAAATTTTACATCTGTGCTCTGAGGCCGCAAAGGGGGAGAAGGGGCTAGTAACTATTTTTGTTAGAATTTAGACAGATGATTTTCAGTCTTAGGATCTATCTGCTTTTCAGAGAATGTGTTTATTCCCCCCCTAAAAATACCAAGTAGCTTCCTTGAAGCTGTCATACCCAGGAGCATGTGGACTGGAAGCCCTGGGTGTTGGGAGATGTCGCCCTTCAAATGTCTTCTCCATCCTTGCAGCCAAGTCATAAATATTCCCCATTCTTGGATGGTATGGGATCCATTATTCTTAGCTAAGTTGGGCAGGTAGAAGTCCATCATCCCCCAGAAAACAGTAAAATGGGTAAGGCCAGCCTGGAAGCAGAAGGCTGTATCCCAGCTGCTCAGGAGGCTGAGACAGCAAGATGGAAAATTCAAGGCCAGCCTGCACAGCAGACAGAGTTCAAGGTCAGGTTGGGTAGTTTAGTGCAATTGTATCTCAAAACTTTCAAAAGTAAAACAAGGGCTTGGGAGTAGAGTTCAGTGGTAGCAAACTTGTGCTTAGTGTGCGTAAGTACCTAGGTTTAGTTCCCAGTACAGAAAATAAATAAGTACATACATATATCAAGAAATAAATTTAATTAAATAATTTTTAAAAATTATTAAAATTTAAAAATTTTAAATTTTTAAAAATGCAAACAAGCAAAACAAGAACAAAACTAAAATAGGCAACCCCAGAATGCAGGGCCCTTACACCATCCACGTCTCTGAATCACATGATTAGCTTATAGTTATTAAGAAACACATTTTTTTTTAAAGACAGCAGGAGGTTTGTTAAAGTTAGGAGCTGAGCTAAATGTACAAGGTCTTTTAGTTCACCTGCCGGATGTTTGGGGATACGGAGGTCAGCTGTAAAGCCATTCTGTGTCTAGATACAGAGAAGACATCTGGTTCCTGAGCAAATCTGGCTGCTAATGAATTTCCTGCCTAGGAGAGAGACTCTGCCAGCACACCCACACCTTAGACACAGTATGTCCTTCATTGAAGTTAATATCGTGTCTAAAAGTACATTCAGTCTGGGTGACACAATATGTAAATAGAAAATTATATTCCCAGCCCGATTCCAAGTGATCAGTTTAAGAGCCTGGTGGAAGCTGGAAGCCACCAAACTGAAGCTGTGATGCTATTGGAAGCAGGAACTGGATGACTTCACACTGCCTACTGCAGGATGCCTTGCTTTTTAGTACAGCAGTGCCCCTTGCAGGAAGTCACTGGGAAGCACTACTTCAGGGCTCAGCTCCCTCCCAGTAAAAGCTCGGTGAAACTGGCCAGCATTAGAGGAAGGAACTCCAGGACATCAAAACAGGGATTCAGGTATCTGTTCAAAAGCGAATGGCTGGAATGCTGTGTGGGACTTGAGGCTTATTTCACAACTGTGCTTCTCTTCAGCTCTTGGAAGCAGAGCTACATGGACAGCATATGCCTCCTTTAAGGAATCATGCTCCTGTCTTAAGCAAACAAAACATCTTGATATTCTTTCTTATTAAGAAAAACATAAAAAAGAACAGGCTTCTTCTCACTACATGTAGGTAAACACCTTCGGCCCCCAGGAAACACCAGGACAAAAGGAAGCATACAAACCCTATCATGAAGGACTTGGGATGTGTGAGGTCCTTCAGAAACTCCTTTTAGGGTTGTTTTTGTTTTTGTTTTGTTGTTTTAAACAGAGCTAAGAGCTAGACAAGGAATAAACAGTTTCTCTGGTATTATTTTCTAGCTCAAGAAAGGCACTCTCCAGGGGCCTTGGACTGTGTAGGAATCCCTGATCTGATGGTTCATGTTGTGTGACCCTGTTTTATCTCCTGCCCTAGGAGATCAGTCTCTTGAGGACCAAGGGTCAAGGCCAATGTGAATGGCAAATGTCTGTGGAATGAACAGTGGCTTGGGTATCTCTCTCCTGTACCCTTTTGGGCTATAACAATCTCCCTTTCTCCCTCTTTGCCCCAGACATGGCAGATATCTCGGCTGCCATGTTGCCCACATATGGTTTCCTGCCACAGTCTCTCTCCCTCTCTCCCCCTCCCTCACTGTTCTTGCCATTTACTCTTCTCTTGCTTCTTTTGCCTTGTGGATGTGTCTATAACTATCCTATGCATTTAATATTTTTGTTTAAAATACTTAGTAGAGGTATGGAAAGGTGGCTCAGTGGTCAAGAGCTCTTTATGCTCTTCCAAAAGACCCAAGTTCAGTTCCTAGCTCCCACATTGGGGAACTCACAACTGCCTGTAACCACACACAGTTGCAGGGAATCTGACAGCCCTTTCTGGCCTTCATAGGCACCCACATCTGTGTGCATACATCATACATACATACACTGGACCCTGATGAAGACACCATCTCCAAACTCCTCAGATCCTCAGCCAGAACCCTTCTATTTGTCTGTTTCTTGTGGGAATCAGGAACTGGGTCTAACAAGGGAATTGTAGATAGGAAAATACAGTGCATTTTCTGACAGAAGCAGACAAGGAAGACAGACCGTCACAGTTACAAGGAATAAGCCAAGAAGGTCATTTCTGACATGTCAAGAGGCGATCTGAAGGGTAAAATCAGTGATAGATGCAAAGTCTCTCATGGGTCGAGGCAAATGTGATGTAGACTGTCTCAACACCCTCCTCAAATGAGGGAGCTGCTTCTCCACAGCACTTCCTTCCTGGCCATGATGCCTGCTTCGCTACACACCCACCATGCACACATATGCCAGATACATCACACACACACACCACACACACACAATGTACATATGCCAGATATACCACATATACACACCACACAAAAATTACATACAAGCACCAGGCATATCAACAAACAACATACACAGAACACACCACACTATAGCAAACATAGAACATATTCTTTACATACATACACCATACATATCACACATACTGTATCACATCCACATGCCACACTATGCATACCATACCACAGGCATCACATATACATATATATGTGCTGTGGGATAATGCTCTTGTAGACTGTAAAGATTTGCCACTTGTATTAGTTTAATAAAATGCTGATTGGCCAATAGCCAGGCAGGAAGTATAGGTGGTTGTGCCAAACAGAGAATTCTGGGAAGAGGAAAGGCAGAGATGCAGTCACCAACCAGATGCAGAGTAAGCAAGATGAGAATACCTCACTGAGAAAAAGTACCAAGCCACATGGTTAAACATAGGTAAGGATTATAGGTTAATTTAAGTTGTAAGAGCTAGATAATAGTAATCCTGAGCTAATAGGCCAAACAGTTTTAATTAATATAAGCCTCTGTGTGTTTCTTTGGGACTGAATGGCTGCAGGACCAG
>LOJH01030366.1:5558-17130 GCA_001685095.1 Ellobius talpinus | reverse complement strand
CTTTTATGTCTGAATTTGTCCTATTGCATTGCCTGTAACTTTTTTACTATCCAGGAGCACTTCTTAAAATGCTAAGCACTTCTTAAAAACTCAAGTTGCGCCATGTAGAGGTAATATAGTACCAACTGTTTCCTGCCCAGTCTAAACCTTAACTGCGCTGTTATTATGATAATTACTACAGTTCCTGCCTGAGTTCAGCACACATAGAACATGGAGTTGCCAGCTCCAGACAGGAGGGGAGGGTCAGGTGTCTGACCCCATGTGATGGGAAAATCTGCTCCGTTCTAACTCCATGTTGCGTAAGAGTTCCTAAAGTGAGAGGCTTCGTTCTGATTAGGTCTTGGCTACTACAGTCCGGTAATAGGACTCAGTCCAAAACAGTGCCCCTGAATTAAATGTAGCTATATAGGAATATATATGTATAAGTGTATATATATGTATGTATGTATGTAGATCATAAGCCCACACGAACACAGGATTTTTCAGATAATATAAACTCTGGATACTTAGGTAGAATTTTGTTTTGTTTAGCAAATTAATGGTCTTATTATACTAATTAATTACTAATATGCATAAAACTTTAAAAATACAAATAGCATTTACATACATAAATTGTTTTGGAATAAAACAGATGATAGAGTTTATTGAGTTAAACCACTGAGCTAATTTAACAGCATGAAATGGTCAAGCAAAAGCTCTATGGAATTTATATATAGATGAAAATGTTTCTGAGTTACGAAGGGGATCCTGACTTTGTAGCTTTGGGGAAATACCATTATAAAGATTTAGGGGACCTCAGGAGTGGCAAAACCCTATGAGAGAATCACAGAATCATCACCATTACTGATCCTTGGAGCCACACACTCTTGGAACATAAGCGTTGTGAGTTTTCTTTTAGGTTTATTTAATTTTTATGTATACAGCATTCTGCCAGCATGTATGCCTGCACTGCAGGGAAGAAGAGGGCACCAGATCTCCATATAGATGACTGTGAGCCACCATGTGGGTGCTGGGAACTGAGCTCAGGACCTCTGGAAAAACAGCCAGTGCTCTTAACCTCTGAGCCATCTCTCCAGCCCCAGCTTTATGGTTTCTATTACAAAGATTGGCCTCTCCTGAGCACCCTTCTGGGGTCTGGATCTCTCTGACCTTGGAAATAAAAGGCAGAGTTCATCTCAGGGTTGTGAATGGAAGGTCATTTTCCAAGGAGTTGGGGAAGCGTAAGGCTGCCAAGAATAGCATTCTTGGAGCATAAACTATACTAATTTTAGACATAAACCTTCCTAGCCCCAAAGGGAAAAAGAAAATCTTTTTTACTTTATAAAGAAAGGGCATTTTCTGCCAGAATGTTAGGAAACAGCTAAGCCCCAAGGCTCTGCTTCCCATTTGCCAACTTTTTCTAGAATGCTATCAGTGCCTTCCTGGCCCAGTACCAACAGGCCACTCTCACCATTCTGATTTGAGCTCCATGGCAGGCTGCATTTCTCCAGCGAGTTGGTTCACCTGCCCTGGGTAAGTGACTGTGTCTCAAGGCAGTCCTTGGGACACAGAAAGCCTATTGTACCCAATGAATGCACCCCTGTCATAGGCCTGCTTTAGTGCCTGTCATTAGACAAAATCATAGCTCTCTGCTTCCTGGAACGGTTTCTGCAAGGGTTTTTAAGCTGCAGTGTGTGATTTACCACCTTGTTAATCTTAGCTGCAGGCCTAAGCACATATGGCTGTGTTATTTAAACCACTCTTAACCCTGTGTGTGCATTTGCATTCTGTCAATTATAAAACGTTCTAGGTGCTTCAACAAAGTTTTGCCTCTTTTGGACTTGTTGGATATTTATCCCTATACATTTGCTGCTATTACTTTAAGGCTTGGTTTGAAGCCCTGGCTCTAGAGTGACCTGATTTGTCTTCTGAGACACACAAACTGAAGCACCCAGTGGGACTCGCACAGAGAGGGCTTGAAGTCTGTCTGTGCAGAGAAGGGTTTTAGCAGCTGCTTTCTGGTAGCTAAGCACCTGGCCACCTGAACTTGAGAACAAAGAAAACAAAGTTTAACAGCCGGGCAGACACCTGCAAGGTCAGTGGTAATCACAGTGGCCAGGGCTAGCTGGGAGCCAGTAAAAGTCAGCCTTTAAAGGGTAAGTCAGAGATGGGCAAAGGAGAGTTTCACACACCCCTAACTTGGTAGCTAATGAGCAGCACGTGGTTGGGCCAGGGGGGCAAGCATAGAACTTGTGGGTCCCCATTGTTCGGTTCATGCTAGCCCTGTCCAGCAGAAGCCGGTTTCTGTAATGAGTTCTATAAAACCCCAGAAACAAACCACTGCTGTGGGTTTTCCTCTCTTGGCCACCACTTGCATTCTCAGGAGTTTCTCTCTCTTTAATTTCTCTCAATAAAGCATCCTCTCCCTTTGCTTGCCCCCCCACATGTTCAGTCTTTAGTCTTCATCAGCATTAGAAAACTAACTCAAGAGCCATTGTCTCAGGCTGCCCTTTGGTGGCTACTGAGTTTCCAACATTCTAAGTTGCTGGCTCAAACACACCTGGACTGGGAAAAGTGAAACGATGCAAACCCACATCTCCTGCTTTATATCCACTAACTCATGTAACAATGTTTTTTTATTCATGATTTCATAACTAATCATTAAAAGCGTCAGAACATAACTTAAATAACTTAAAGCCACTTTGTAAAGTTCACCATAGAGTTCAGTGATTTCAGGTATTTTCCACATCACAAGGCAGTAGGAACCAGTCAAGTGTCAACTCTGGAAGGGACACTCTACCCGATGGTCAGTGCAGGGAGAACCCAGGTACTGTGTTTAGACCTCTGCCTGCAGTGCAGCCTTCCTCCGCTCCCCCACCCGGCCACTCACTCTGCCAGTCAGCGTGGACATGGATGTCAGGTTCAAGCTGGAGCTCGTCTGAAAACATTGGTCACAGAACTCAGTTTGGAGATGGTAGTTGAGCACATTGCTGTAAAGACCTTTTGCCCACAGTTTTCGGCTCTTGGAGATGTATGCTTGGTGATTACTGGGGCTAAGTGTAGTCTGGATACCCATCCTGTTTTAGGCATGGTCGCCAATAGACATAGGAAAAACTGACACCAGGACCTTGTTCTTAGTGTTTTCAGACAGTAGAGAGTGAGGTCAGGGCCGTCTGAACCTCTCGAGCCAAGGATTCATCAACAACATGATCGGTCTACCAAGCAGGCCTGAGACCATGTTTCCATCTGCCTCACAAGTCCACTTCCTAAATTCTAGAATTTTTGCCTTCAACTCATGCCTCAGGGTACCTTCTCCCACCCACAGGACTCTAACCTGTGCCTGTAAAGACTGTAGGTCAGTATTATTTTAGCACTAGCTTGCCTTCGGAGTCTAGCTCCCCAAGTGTGACAAAATGTATACTCCTAGGACATTTTTAATACAATGCAGTTTTAGCTGAGGTTCCCATTAATAACAATTACAATATCAATGACTAATATTTACTGTGCATTTACTATTTCCTGATGGCATGCTAAGTTCTTTTCACAGGAATTAATCATATCAAGCAGAGGAACGCCACTAAGAAGCACTTCTACAGCTGGAAGAGCTTAAGGCTTGAGTGCTCAAGTCCACTCAGTACTGGTCATGCTGGAACAGAAACATCACTTGGAACCTCAAGTCATGATTTCAGTTCCTCTTCTGCTTTACAAACCCTTCAGTGTTGCCCGGAGGTGGTGGCGCACAGCCTTAATCCCCGCACTCAGGAGGCAGACTTGGGTGGATCCCTGTGAGTTCGAGACCAGCCTGGTCTACAGAGCAAGTTCCAAGGACAGCCAAGGCTACACAGAGAATCCCTGTCTCAAAAAACAAAGGAACAAACAAACAACCCCAGTGTGACTCCAGAAAGTGCTCCTATCCTTCAGATCAAATCTGAGTTTTCGTTTCTCTCTGCAATTCACTGGGAGTGAGCCCTCTAATGTGCCATAAACATGCTCTGTGTGTTCCGTTTCTTTATATGTGCGGTTTCTCCCAGCAGCAGATTGAATTCTCATTTTTAAGGTAAGCTGTAGTTCCAGACCACAATAAAACCTGCAGAAAATGTTACAGTGAGCATGAATCTCTAATTTTCAAGCCTCTGGAAAATTGCTTACCGTCTGAACCACACATTTGCACATTCTATCCCGAAGTACTTTGAATTCTTACTGAACTGTTAAATGTACAATTGTCATGTATTCATCCCAGAAGAATGACACTGCACAGGGTTCTCTTAGCACCAGACACTGCACAGGTGCCAAGAATACAACATTAGCTAAGATTTTGTCTTTGTACTGAGAACTTAATTCAAGAGAGCAACAGACTCCGCTTTTATAGTATATTGTGATTATTGCCGACACTGAAACATTGTATTGCATAATTATGTGGCCTAAGTTTTGAAGTCACCCAGGTCTAAGTATTTTCTATTCTTTCCTAAATAACTGAGGATGATACCGCCTCCCAGAGGTTTTGTTCCCTCATTTGCAAAGTATAAATACTAATCATGTCTTGTGGTTAAGGTTCTTAACAACAACAGTCATTCGAGTGTGTCTGTTGTGTCATCAATAAGCGTCCCACCACGTCTCAGCCTTTGAGCTGAGATCAAGTGTAGGTATATCCCTCCTCATTAAAGGGAGCATCTGCATGTACATGGTTTTTATGAATTCTTCCGTGTGTGTTATGCTTTCCTTAGTGGAGTACAGAAGCCAGAGTGAGTGGTGTATGTGTGTGTGTGTGTGTGTGTGTGTGTGTGTTCAGTGGAAACAGGAGACTGAAGTTGAATTCTTAGGGGAAGGTTGGATTTGAGGAAATACAAAGGGTGAGAAGAATCTGCCAAGTTATTGTGATGTGGTTAGACCATAGGAAGAAGGGCTGGAGAGATGGTTAAGAGCCTCTATTGCTATGCAGGGGATCTAAGTTCAGCTCCCAGAGCTCAGGGTGGCAGGCTCAGGTGTGCCTGTATCTCCAGCTTGAGGATGCTATGGCTTCCTGCACTCAAGTGCGCTTACCACACACTGACACACACACATGCACATAATAAAAATGAAACCAGATCTTTGTTTAGTTTTATTCTCTTTTTTGGTTTGTTTGGTTTTATTGTTGTTGTTTGGGTTTTGTTTGCTTTGTTTTGTTGTTTTGAGATAAGTTTTCAGTAGATAGCCCTGGCTGACCTGGGATTCTCTCTATAGACCACACTGGTCTTGAACTTATAGAAATCCACCTGCCTCTGTGTTCCAGGTGCTGAGATCAAAGGTATGTGACACTATGGCCAGCTTAAAAAATATTTTTTAGAAGAATGTAGAGAGCTGGTGAAATGGCTCAATGGTTGAGCACTTGCTGTGCTTGCAGAGGACCTGGGTTCAAGTCCAAGTACCCACATGACAATTGCCTATAACCCCAGTTCCATGGGATTTGTTGGTCTCTTTTGACCTCCACGGGTATCAGGCACACATGCAGTGCACATGTAGACACGCAGGCAAAACATTCATACACATAAAAAAAAATAAATGTTTTAGCTGGGCAGCGGTGGCCCACACATTTAATCCTAGCACTCGGGAGGAAAAGGCCTCCTGAACTCTGTGAGTTCGAGACCAGCCTGGTCTACAAAGCAAGTGCCAGGACAGGTTCCAAAGCTATACAGAGAAACCCTGTCTCGAAAAACAAACAAACAAAATTTAAAAAGAATATGGAGAATTTCTAGTGAAATGAGTCTGAAAAAGGTCACACAGGCATGCAGGGATGTGATAGAGAGCCCTGTGTCCAGTGTCTATACAATGAATATAATTCTTCAAAGGCTTGGGTATCGAGCTAGGGATTTTCAAAGTCATGGCTTAGCAAATAATATTACTAAATTATAAAAGCTTGTTTTAGCCTATATTATTGTCATAGTTGCTATTCCAATGACTAAAATATTAATTTGTTTTAAATTACTTCTGAAGTTATGCCTTTGGGGCACTCGACACTCTACTAATGAACGAATCCCCAAATCATTAGTGTAAGAGCTCCTGCACTCATTTCACCAGCGCTCCTGCAAATGACCAGTTCTCCTAACTGCCACCACCTTGCTCCCTGCAGACTCCTCCTTCCAGGGCTCTGGAGCCCTCTGCAATGTGCATATGAATTCTCTCCTCCTGCTAGGGCCCTTAAATCTGTGCCAGGCCACCATTTATAAGGACTTCCTCTTTCCACCTCCCTGAGACTCTGCCATCCTGGATGGGCTACCATTTCCTTCTCCTCTGTCTCATACCAAGGGACACCCATTTTGCAGGCTCCCAGTCTAATAAGTTTTATTATTATTATTTGCTATTTTATTTTATTATATTGAATTTCCCAGGCAGCAAATAATCGAATGGAAGGGAGCATTAGAAGGAAAGAATAGGAAGAAAAGAGTATTTCTTTCTTTCTTTTTTTTTCTTTTTTTGTTTTTTTGAGACAGGGTTTCTCTGTAGTTTTAGAGCCTGTCCTGGAACTAGNCTGCCTCCCGAGTGCTGGGATTAAAGGCGTGCGCCACCACCGCCCAGCTAAGTATTTCTATTTTTTTAAACAAATTTTCTTTAGCTACATTCCCTTTTTGCACCCGAATCATTTGTATGTTTAATTCAGATTTTTTTCTCATGGTAGATTCCCGGAAATGGAATTACTAGATCTAATTTCATAAACCAACTTCTCTGAAGTTTTAGCTCAGCCGACAACATAACAAACTTGACATCTCTTTTCCGGGGAATAGCTTTGAGTATGATATCTATTTCTAAGAGAACTCACAAGCTGTCAGACGAAAGGAGAACATTGTCTTCTGTTGCTCTGATAGCTAGTGACACTGAATAGTTTTCTATTTGTCTATTAAGCCATTTGTAGCTTCTCATTTACAAATTGTCTATTTTGATTGCTTGCCAAGTTAGGCATTTTCTTATTTAAAGTCATTTTTAATTTATTGGTTACAACTTGCCTATTTGTTCATTCACATTTTAGAATTTCTAAAATTGTTGGCACACTGTTGATGTAAACACTTAGAATACATTTGCCATAAATAAGAAAGATTAGGTTTTAAATACATTTAGTTTCCTCTGGTAACTCCATATTTCTCTTCAGCTTTCTCTGTTTATAAAATATCAGATAAATGCAAAGCATGAGTGATATTACTCAAAGAAAACATGTTTTTAACTCCCAAGCCATCACTGCAGTCCCCATATCTAGAGCTCGGAATAATATTAGTCTCCCGACTTTTCTTTCTGTGTTTCTTTCTGTGTTTGAAAGAGTTGGAAGTTTTGCAACAGGGTTATTCTGTTAGCTCCTTCTGCTGCCTCTTATGTGAAATGCTTTATTAATTTTATATATCTTATAATCCTGCACTGATATTTTAGGGGACTTTATCTGGGGGGGCAACTTAGACTGAAATGACTTGTCTAGAAAGAACCTACCTGCACATTTGCCTCATGGTTCTCCCTGAGCAATTTGTCAATCAGGGAATGTCTCTTGGCTCCCTGGGAACAAGCCCAACCTTAGATTATTTTAAACTAAATTCTAGGTCTGAAGGTTTAAGGCAGTGGTTCTCAACTTTCCTAACATTGAGACTCTTTAATACAGTTCCTCATGAGTTCCTAATCTCAACCATAAAATTATTTTCATTTCTACTTCATAACTGTTATTTTCCTACTGTTATGAATCATAACGTAAATATCTGTGTTTTCCGATGGTCTTGGGTGACTCCTGTGAAAGGGTTGTTTGATTCCCAAAGGGGCTGTTGTTATGGTTTAAATAAAATGCTGCAGGTCCCCGAGTGGCTGCAGCTGGCAGCGGGTCCCGAGACCATGCTGCAGGTCCCCAAAGTGGCAACAGGCAGCTGGCAGCAGTTCCCGAGAGTAGCCAGTCCCAGGCAGGCAGGGATGGCGCAGTTCCCCAAGTGGCTGCAGTGGGCCATGAGGGGCAGCAAGTCCCAGGTAGGAGCCACATGGTGGGTGAGAGACCTTGACAGGGCAGGGAGTCCCATGAGGAGAGACAGATGGATGAGCACACCATGAGACCGTGCTGCCGGTCTCTGAAAGTGGCTGGTCATGGGCAGGGAGCCACGGGGCGGGTGAGAGACAGAGACATGGATAGGTACGCCATGCAAAGTGAGGTCGGTTATTTATTTAGTGAGTATTGGAGGGGAAAAGAGAACAGAGAGAGAGACAGAGAGAGAGAAAAACAGAGAGGGGGAAGGGAAGAAGTGGGGAGAAGGGAGATACAGAAGCTGCATCTTAGAGACAGAAAAGAAAGGATTCAAGCTGGTGGGAGTGGGCGTGGCTTCTCTTAGAAGGACAGGACAGACCATTACAGTCATGACTCACAGATTGAGAACCACTGGTTTAGGGGATGAACACCTTTTAGACACTTATTTAAAACTACAAATTCTCTGTTTCTGGAAAATTAAAAACAGCAAAATAGAAACACTAACTTTTTAATTTTTTTTAAATGTCTCACTGTATAGCCCTGGCTAGCCTGGAACACACTATGTAGACCAGACTGGCCTCACACAGGAATCTGCCTGCCTCTAAGGAGATTAAGAGCATGGGACATTTGTACACCATGTGAAGATATATTGCTGCAACCAATAGCTAGTCAGGAGGTATAGGTGGGACTTCCAGGCAGTAGCCAATAGCTAGGAAGGAGGTATAGATGGGACTTCGGGGCAGAAAGAGCAGAAGTAGGAGATGAATCTAGGCATACAACAGATGCCAGGATGGGTGATACGTGACAGAAGGTATATTAATAGAAATGGTCTGATTTAAGTTATAAGAGCTAGTTAAAAAAACAAGCCTAAGCTAAGGTCAAGCTTTCATAATTAATAAGAAGTCTCCGTGTCATTATTTGTGAGCTAAGGTTATGCCCAGATCACAGAGTCCTTCCCGCCCAAACCAACTAGAAGACTAAGTCCTGTATGTAAAAGCAAAGAGCCTTTATTTTTACACAAGTCTGCAAACTCGGACTCTCCATGTATCGAAAGCATTGGAGTGATCAGAGAGTCCTGAGCTCAGTTAGGGTTGGATTTTCATAGTAGTAAAGGTGGGGGTGAGGGATTTCTAAGGTTCAGAACGCCAGATTGGCTGACATTTGTCTAGGGGTATCCTGGTGAAAAGCAATAGGTGTGTGCTGGCAGGTGATCCTATCTACAATGTTGGAACATTTGGAATTTCCTTTGGATGGTCTGTTTCTGGGTGGTGCCTGGGTGGTCTCAGTTTGTGGTCTTTATCGAAACCAGGTATTGCCTCGGGTAAACTACTGAGACTCAGGCCTCTATGGAGCTTGTAACAGCTGGGCCCTACACTGGCAGCCCAAAGAAAAATCTGACCACACAACTAAATCAAACCCAAAACCAAACAACGCTTAGTTCTTTTTTTTTGACAAATAAAAAAATTTTTAAATTAAAATAAGTAAAATGGATGATGCCAATAATGGAAGATCACTTTTTTATTTTTATCAAGATTGGAATCGTTTAAACATAGAAGTTTTTCCTGTGGCTCTATGTTCTCCATGGTCATACTGAAGGAAGACAAGTCAGGCACCTGTGGATGTCCCTCCCAATGACAAGTTTGTCCCGAGCCCAGCATCTGCCTTCTCCTGAGGATCCTCTCCCTCACACTGCACTCTTTATACCCCCAACAACGGAAACAGATGCAGGCTTCACAGAGCTTTGTCAGGCTTTGAGGAGGTCCAGAAGAACATGGCATCCGCAAGACAGGTGGGCAGGTAGCTCACAGGGATGTAGAAGAGCTTGGCATCCCAACCAGCTGAGTATAGAGTCTGGGTGTGACAGGAAGTCAGCGCATGCTCCATGCAGTCTGTCACCAAGGAGAGGTCCTCTTTGCACATTTTGTTCAATAACTTTAGCCCTGTCAGATAAGATAACAAAAACTTCTCATCATAGATCTTTTTGACTTCTGAGCTGGCCCCGTCCCACTGCATCTAGACATGTGATGAATGCCTGTCACTACTGGAAATACCAGTCCGGAAGAAACCAGGCTCTATGATAGCCACCTTCACTCCAAAATAGGAGAGCTCCTTCCTGAGGGAGTCCGAGAAGGCCTCTCCACCATACTTGAAGATGCAGTAATCACCACCAAACAAAGACACTCGACCCAAGACGCTGGAAATGTTGACCACTCGGCCCTTTGCCTTCCTCACTAAGGGCAGCATGCTCAGAGTCACCTCGATTACGCCCAACAGGTTCACATCCAGTATCTTTGCAAAATCCTCTTTGTTCATCCACTCATTGGGACCCGAGGGGATGGAGATGCCAGCATTGTTGACCAGGCCCCAGAGTCCTGCTATCAGGGAGGCATTCTCATCTTGCTTCCTCTGCCTCTGGGTGATGGCTGCAGAGTCAACGCTTAGTTCTCAATGGGTTCTGGTAAGAGCCTGCAACTGTGTGTAGTCAGTTTCATTGCTCCAGTTATTTATCTGGGTCTCCATTTCAATTTAGTTTGTTCTGTTCTGTGATGCATTTTAAAAAGATGTTTTGCATATTCTAAGTGGAATTTTGGTGACTTTCAGCAGGTGGCTTGGGCAGGATATGTAATCACCATCTTGTCGGAAATAGATTCTGATGTGAGCTGAATTATGCCCCCACCACCAATTCGTATGCTGAAGCTCTAGCTCCTGGTGTCTAAGGATGTGAGGGTAATTAGAGACGGTCTGGAAAGTAGCTATGAAGGTAAAATGAAATCATCGGGTGTGCTTGATCCAACAGGATTGATGTATTCCTAGGAAAATTAGGATGCACGTGGGAAGAGAGAGCCAATCCTGTGGACAGGCATGGGTTAGATGGCATCTCTTCCATGCCTTGGTTAAAACTGAAGTTCTTGAGAGCAGGAGAACGGGAAATATTAAAATCCAGAACTAAGGAGGGGAGCTTGATGTCTACCTCTAGCTAAGAAAGAGGGCACCAGGGGATGGAAGAAGAGATGCTCTAGAGCCTTCTGCAATGGAAAGATAACGTCCAGGCCTTGGGGAAAGCTTGGGTGCTGCTGAGCACTCTTGGGGCTTTCCCATTCACCACCAGCTTGCAGCTCTTCATGTGAAGGTGACACGGTGCTGTTTGAAGAGGAGAGACGGGAGTGCTGTGGCTTTATACCTTCACACACACACACTTCCTTAACCCTGCTAGCATGAAATTCTTTCTATGATAAAGATCAAGTCTTCTGCCTCACAATTTGGGCCAATCTGCTAATAATCCTTGATTGCCAGCCCCCTCCCCATCTACCAAATTATCCATTTAATGGGTCAAACTACCCACAATGCCACAATCAGAGTTCAAAGCTTCCTGAGGAAATTCCTGGTTGTGAAATTCACTGAGACCCTCACTGTACCCGCATGTGTGTGTTTCTCAGAGAGAGAATCAGTTACTGGTAAGAAACTGTCAGCAATTTGAGAATGAGGTTGTATATTGTGGAATATCTGTTTACACTGCAATGGTGTATCTGCCTAAGGCGCCTTCTGATTGGTTTAATAAAGAGCTAAATGGCCAATAGCTAGGCAGGACTTCCAGGCAGAGAGAGAGAGAGAGAGAGAGAGAGAGAGAGAGAG
>LOJH01030365.1:5752-17131 GCA_001685095.1 Ellobius talpinus | reverse complement strand
TGTTATTTTGGGGTATAAGCTAGCCATGCGGGAGCCAGGTGGGACGAAAAGCAGACCTGTGCTGCCCTTTCACTACAAAGGTTTGATTCCCTACATTGGCATGGTTGGTTACAACCATCTGTAACTCAAGTTTCTGCAGATTCCACATTTCTTTCCTACTTCTTGGGGCATCAGGCACTAATTGTGGTACACAGACATGTATGGGGGCAAAATTCTTATCCACATAAGATGAAGAAATCTACAAGAATATTATTTTTTAAAAAAATGATGCAATCCCATTTGCTAATTCTTTGTATTATTATATCAGCTACTTGAGGTCAATTTAAATTAAAAAAAAACATTTATTTTGACAGTTTACTCAGACACAACGAAGGAGGGTATCATCTTCATGTGAAATCTCTTTGGATGACTGAAGAGCAATTCTAAACTTCAAGAAATTTAATGTTCATAGAAAAATTACTGTTTGACATCTATTTCAGTTTCTATTTAAACAGGTATCTCCTTTTTCTTTGCAAAAACTTATTTTGCATTGTGTTTTTCTTTATATACTTCAGAATTAGTTAAATAAGAAAATGTGCTTCATTATTATGATGTCCATTCCCTGTCTGGCACAGGTTTTGAATCTGCCTCTTGTATGGTACTAATATTGAGTAGTACAGACCAATTTCCATTTCACACTGTCTGTTAAGCTGGCTTTGTCTAATTGTATTTTTATAACTATTCAGGTTTTCATTTGGAAATTGTCCCACATAAGGGCTATTATGCCCTTTTCAGTTCTGTGCATTAGGAGGCACAGTTTGTCATTTTACCTCATTATAGGTGATAATGACTTTGTCATGCCATTAAGTACTATGCACCAGTTTTGCACTCTAAAAGGGTGATCCTTTCTGTAATGATTTCAGCAACAATAGGGCTGATAGTTCCAGTTTCCAGGGGTCATGCATGTGCAGATAAGCCCTCAGGCAGAAGTGCCTAATGACCCCCGGAGATGTCAAAGGGCCCTTCATGACCCATGTGCAGTGTGGATTACATAATACATGTATGACTCAGCTAAGCCCTTGCATGCATGCCTGAACCCCATCATCTGTGTATGATGTAGCCATGTCAACTCCTGTGCACATGCACTGGGCTGCTTTTAAAAGTTGGATGCACCATCTTCCTGTCTCTCTCTGCACACTGATTTCCCCAGAACTGTACACACCTCTTCTAATAAACTCCTAAGCAGGTTTGTTGTGTGTTCTGTGTTTCCTTCTTACTCATGCCTGGTAATTTCACTTTCTTTTTCTTAAAAGTAAGAGCTCTATTTGTAATGGATTAAATGAAAATGCTGCAGGATCCCCAAGTGGCTGCAGTGGCAGAAACACTGCAGGTCCCCAAACAGCAGCAGTGGGGAGTGGGTCCTGAGAGCAGCCAGTCCTAGGCAGGGACTGGCACAGGTCCCCCAGTGGCTGCAGCAGGCCACAAGGAGAGACAGACAGACAGCATTCCATGTTACCATGCCACAGGTTTCTGAAGGCTGCTGGTCCCAGGCAGGGAGCCACACTGCATTGGGCAAGAGACAGAGGGATAGGCACACCATGCAGAGTGAGGTTGGATATTTATTCAGTGGGTTATGGAGGGGGAAGAAAGAAGGGGAGAAGAGCAGAGGGGGGAAGGGGAGAAGCAGGGAAAGGCAGAAGCTGTCTCTTTGAGGAGATGGAAGAGACTCAGGCTACAAGCAGTAAGGAAGATCTGCCTGCCTCAGCAGATGGGGGAGGAGTGGGCATGTCTTGTCTCTTAAAGAGACATATATTTCTTTCAGATTATGATCTGATTGTACTGGCATCTCTATTTTAAGAAAGCAAAGATTACCTCAATGATTAGTGTTGCCATTTTTATTATGTATTGTAATTTACTTATGAAATGTATACCACTTTAATGGTCTACTCTCCATTTAAGCCCCAGTAGGATGTTGATTAATTAGAATTATAGAATGTTTGATACCCTGGTAATTGTTGGTTACTTACCTTCTCAGTTCTTTCTGTTCCTGTGATAAATACCCAACAAAGAAAATGCAGGAAGAAGCAGTCTCTCTCCACTCAAGGTTCCAGGGTCCATCCTGAGGGGAAAATAAGGCAGCAGGTGCTTTAGGCAGCCAGTTGCATTGCCTCTCTCCCCCAGGAAAAAGAAAGTAATGTTGCTTCTCCTCAGCAAATCTGTATTTCAGGCAACCCAGCCCCTAAACTGTGCGACTAGTGCTATTGTCTTTCAAAATATGACTGATCACTCCATTAACATAATCAAAATAACCATTCACAAAGATGTCCTGATGTTAACCAATATAAAATATCTCCCACAGGTGTTCTTGGAGGCCTCCTGCTAAGTGGTCCCAGATGCTATCAAATTGACAGGAATTCTAACCATGACTCTCACAGTTTATTACAAGGGTTTCTTACTAACTTCATGTTTGTTTATTCATATGAAGTTCAATATCTATCTATTTTTACAGGGGTGTAATAATTTTATTGGGATCACTATATTTATGAATAAGAATTGATTAATGAGAGTGTTATATTATGATAACTTCTAGTTTTATTTTCTTAATTAAAAGAATTGCATAGATCTACAAGTAAAAGCTAAACTTCCACAAAACTTTGTAGTTAGCATCAAGAGTGAATCACACATGTGCACATCAGGCTAAAAGCAGGGTACACAGTAGAAGGCAGGTGTAGTGATATTTCTTTTGTAGTTTAATAAATAAATCTTGTTTGAAGTTCAGAGAGCAAAGCAGCTGCACTGATCAGCTTTACAGATCAGGTAGTGGTGACACACACTATTAATCCCAGTAGCCACATTAGTTTGTCATAGAAACCCGGTGGTAGTGGTGAATGCCTTTAATCCCAGGGCTGGAGAGGAATATAAAGCAAGGAAAGACAGCTCTCACACACAGTCTCATTCTGAGATTCCTGAAGGCAGGATTGCCATTTTGGACTGAAGTAGAGGAAAGAGTCAGTGGCTGGTTGTTTTGCTTTTCTGTCCTTCATGTTGAAGTTCAGTTTCTGTCTTTGGGTTTTTATTAATCGTGCTATATATAGGTTCTCTCTTTATGTGGAATCTTAAGGCTGGAAAATTAGTACTATTAAAGGATGACCACATGTGTTAGACTTGATTTTTTCGAAAGGTAAAAGAATGAACATTTTTATCAATGGAATTCAGAATTGAGTAAGAAGTGTGAACAAAAAAGTTAAGTTCACAAAAACATTTAATTATTTTGCCAATGAGTAAAGACAAAGTATACAAAATTAGTTCTCTGTCTTTTAAATATTTACAATGTGGCAACACATTATATCTCAGTTATTTATAAAAGTAATAGACTGTCCCTGCTGCCTCTCAAAACCTTTTTGAGTTCATCAAATAACTTTTCAGGAACACACACACACAGAGAGCTAGATTTATTAATTCTTTCAGAGATAAGATAAATCTTGAGCAATATCCTTTTAATTATCAGCATTTTAAGCTTCAATTCTCATTATTTGTCTTTCTCTTTCCACACTCATCCAACTGATTCACACTGGAGAATGCCATACACAGAAACAAATTAACATTATTAGCTATAGAAGATTATCATTCCTTGTTCCTTTATCTGAACTTTTAACTCAATACACTCAAATGCTTAGAGCAACCAAGAGGAGTAAAGTGGTCTTTCAAGAAGAAGACCTCTGGTAATCTCGCTCTGTATGTTTGTTTTGTTTTAGAAGAGTGGAGAGAACATTTACTGGAAGTAACCAATGTGTGCTGGTTAATTAATTAATAAACATGATTGTACATACTACATCATAGACAATGTTGTATTCATGGACTGCAAAAAGACAAGGCTTGTAGTGATGTTCATATCTTAGTAAGTGAGAAAGGCAGGAACCCTATGTTAGTTTGCATGGTGGGACATTTATGTGTGCCAGATATTTTTCCAAGTATGTACAAAAATATAATTTCATCCATCTAAGGAAAAAATGAACCCTGGACTGGGTTCAATATCAGTATGATGTGTTTTACATGCAAAGCTATATTTAAATAGCTATTAATAATCACACTGGCCTCCTGGAGACAGATGATGCAGACCACACATATGGTAAGAGGAGTTCTAAAGAAAAATTGGTTGGAGAAAGAAAACCTAACTTAGAAGGTATCCATGACAATAGTGGTAATGATGGTGTATAATTCTGAAACGTATATCATCTGGAATGATTTTGATGGGAGGAGTTTTATACTAAAACCTTGAGGATGAGAATTCTAAGCAGAAATAAAACCCCAAATATCGAGAGTATCTAATACTAAATACTAAAGAAATACTACCTAGTTGATTGAAGTTGGTTGGTTTGGTCTGGTCTTGTTGTTGTTGCTGCCTTTACTTTATTTCATGCTGCTACTTTCACCCTATGATGCTTGAGAACTCACTATGTAACTCAGATTAGCCTCAGACTCAAAGCATTGGTATTAAAGGCATGAGTGGCAGCACATTTAGAGACCAGAAATGATAGCACATGATGGGGTACAGTGACAAAGGGAGACAATGAAAGAGACATGGTTTGGACAGAAAGATGCTTGTGGGAAGGGCATATGAAGGTGGTGGCAGTGGAGAGTGGACTGTCTTCTGGATTATGTGTACCAGTCACTCTTAGGTACCCTCAGATTCACACCATGATCAAGTAATATCAGATTCTTTAACCACATTGTTGTGGGTGTTTTCTCTTGAAGCTCATTTCTACAAGTCCTTTCTCAAATACTTGAAACCAATATCCACCCACAGAAAGCCAGTTGGGCTTGAAACTTTTTGGCACAGGGCAGTTAATTACTGGTGGGTACAAAACACTGATAATTATCCTTCACATTTCCTTGTAGGACTGAAGAGTCATTTATCCTTAGATTTCTTGTATGATGTAGCTAAACCTAAATGATTTTGTCTAAAATTGTCATTTTCCTTAGCATCTTATATTTTACTATCTTTTCCCTAAAACCAATAGTGAGAGTTTTCCCAAGTGGATTTATAAAAATTGTAGGGGAAATATTAATCCTTACTTCAGTTTTTACTTTCCAAAGAACAGAAACTGAAATGGTGCAATTTAGCAATCAACTGGTTCATCGTAGGAAGTGAGACAGAAGGATGAGGACCAGAAGCTGGTTTCCTGGTTCTGCAGCATTAGAAGCACCACTGTGGGTAAATGTATAGTTCATGTGTTGAGTGAGCACTTCCCCCAAATGTGGATCAGTGTACAGCTCATATGCTGTGTAATATTGGGGAAATGTTTGAACTGGGATGCATCTGTAGGAGATAGCAGTCCATGCAGCTTCCCCTTCACTGGTAATGAGTGGTAAAGCATTGTCATGTTTCCTGTTAGCTGCTGGATATAGCTTATGAAGAGAAAAAATAGAAGTCCCAACTCAAGACAAGCACATTACTAAATACTCAATACTAAAGAAATACTAAACAAAAACTTTGCTAGAGATAAAAGAGTGTTTGCGTTAAAGACCAGGATTAAAAAAGGAACAATTCCTTACAACAACTGGATTTCTTGTCTTAGCAAACCTTCAAGTATCAAACTGGCTTCTGAACAGAACGTATATCTGGACTTGCCATATCCTAATAGACAAGTTCTCAAAAGACGGCCAAAAGAAACATTATACAGCAAAGAGGGATTCTTTGCCAATGTGAACAGTTCAAATATCTAGATATATAAAGCTTATTTTAGAAGGCTTTCTTGGATCCTGCAATTGTTTGAACCCCTGCATCTTGTAGGGATTTCCACACAAGGTGGAGGCAATGAGATGATGAAATAGAGAGAAGCTTGAAGACATTGTTGAATGTTGATTGCAGTAACTAATAAGTCACCTGAGAAAATAATTAATTTCTTCCTCTTTGGTTCTATTTTGCTTTGTAGTTTTAAAGTTATTATTTAAGTACACAGTCAGAGAATTCTCACCAACCTGTTGAATCATCTATGACCAGAAGCCAAAACAAATTTTTGTTTTCTTAAGTTGTTTTGGTTGTGTATTTTGACACAAGAAAAATAGTCATTAATTATTTTACCATTACTTAAAAAAACACTCATGAAAACTGGAGTGCAAAGGAATTTCAGGATATTATTTATACATTATTAGTGTTTTATGTATTTTCCTTTCAAGTTCATAATTCTTCTAGTGCAACCTTTTTTCACATTCCCTTTTCTTGTTTCTTAGTGCCAAGATTCAGAAAATATAAGCAAGAGTGTAAGGAGGAGTAGAGTGAAATGCTGTCATTAGTACATGACATAACTAACACACTCATGAACAGTCATCATTGTGTCTCCACAAGACCTGAAGAGGATCTGTTGGCTAAAATTTGGACATAGATGGGGAAAATGATGTCTAAGCCCCACTTCTTAGTGAGGAACTATTTATTGGTTCCATGAGAAGGAGAATCATTTTCTTTCGAATATGTTCCTACAATAGCTTTCCCATTTTCTAGTGAATGGTCTTGCTATACACATGGTCCTATGGGAAGAACTAATTGGACTTATTAGGTTAAATTGCTTAACTCATGATTTTACAGCAGCTATGGCTACTTGCATAAGACCTGCAGAAGATCAAGCCTGTCATCATTCTGCATCAAAGAGATGTAGTTTCTGGTGGAGGGGAATCAGTTTTCTTTACTGCTATGTCAGCAGTGTTCCTATGGATAGGTTTACAGTCAGAAGTATATGGAAGCAAAAATTATAGTGCATGGATAATTAAATAAAACTCATTTTAAAATTTAAAAAAAGACAAGAAGTTGAGGGGGTTAAGAATGTAGGAGTGAGTTCTGGGGCAATCAAGAGGAGGAATTGAGGTATAGAAAGGTTAAGAGTGAATCTTGGAGCCATTGAGGGGAGGAGTTAGGTATGAACATATTTACAACATAATGTATAAATTAACAAAGAATTAATAAAAATAAAAATAACATGATGTCAGGAAGGGAAGATAATAGGGAAATATGTGGAGTTGGAATAAGGAAATGGAAAATAGATAATGGCCATATTTTATTGTCTACATGTATGATTTCTCAAGAATAAAGAAACAATTGAAAACTTTTTGTCTATGGTAAGAATTTTTATTAGGATGAATCATATTACTTCCTTTTTGATGATTTTTAATATAACACTAAAAAGTTTCTGATAATTATAAAATGGTTTTCATGTAACACAAAAATTATATTGGGAGTATATTCTCTAGCAATGATGAGATGTATCCTTAGATTGCAGTTATTACTATTGCTTGCATTTGGTCTGCTGCTAACATTTTAGTTTTCAGATTCAGCTTTTTCTTCCCCATTTGCATGATTTATATCATTTCTCTGGTCTAGTAACAATATATTTACTACTTACAGGAAAGTCATTATAAAGTTTTGTATTTCTCATTAACCTCAAATGATACAAGTGGAAAAATAAGTGATTTAAAAGCACATATGAAGAGAAGGAAGTTTGGAGAGAGAAAAGCTAGGGTATAGAGTTGATGAATCAAGATATGTTCTATCGATTAGTAGGTGCAGGGGTTCTCAGTCAGCTGGCCCCGCTTCATGTCACAAGCCAGTTGGATAAATAGCAGTCTACCAGGTATATGGAGAGCCCTGCGTCCTTTTCATAATCACCTTTTGGGAGGCTGCTTTAAGGGTTTGCAAGAATCTTAGGCAACACAAAAATTCCATTAATCTGTCATCTCTGTGCAGCTCTGATCTTAAGGTTTTTTTCAATAAAAATCATATAACTGTATAAGCAGTCTCTAAGTTATTACAGATATAATGAATACCTGGAAATCATTGAGTAGTGAACTTCTCCTACAGACTTTGTAAGCTGCTTTTTTATGGTCCCAGAACTAAACATGGTACTTTATGCTCATGCTCACATCTCAGGAGTATGCCATAATTTGTTGTGGTATTTTCCCTTAGCAATAATTCATTCTTTACCTAAGTCTAGGAATTGAAACACGCAAATCTTTTGCTTTAAACAGTCTTTTAATCTCCATTAAGCAGTCTTTTTAGTTTTGTTTTCTCTATCTCTCCATGTAAGCAAAACAATTTTATTGCTTGCTACAATGAAAGTATAACTGTATCCAAGGCATAAATATATCACTCAGCAATAGGTTCACTTCTTATGCATCATGGAAATAGAATATATAATATTCTTGCTAGAATAGATTTATAAAAGAGAGAGTTCAGCCTAAGAGAAAGAGGTACAATTAAATATTTGAATAGAATGTGTCTTTCAACACAAAAGTGTAAGCAGATAACACTTTTTGTTATAAATGCCATGATAGTAATATTTAAATGTTAATTTTATGTAGCTGGTGAAACCCATGTCACTGGTCACATTGTTCCCTAGGATGTTTTCCTTTGGGTATAGTCTCAGCAAGAAGAAACAAAAATGACAATGAATATTCAGCTAATAATTCTAGCATTCAGTGACTTTGATTTAAATATGTTTCCCCTCCAGGAATAGCACACTGGAGAAAGAATCATTGACTGCCCTGGTACCTGCTAGTGGGGATTGTGATAGGTGAAAAATGGATGGAACCACTAAAAATTGATTACTCCCCTCCCAGATTAATTTATAAGGAACTGTTACATCTTTGCTGTTGCAGAAGATTGCGATTTCCTAAGAGAATGGCAGTATTCACACAGCAACAAGCATTGTTCACATATTATAACTGTAACCCAGGGTACACAGTTCTGTGTTTGCCCAGTCTCAGTGCAGGCCTTTTGGTAAAGATTAGAAAACTGTGTGTGGAAATGAACTTTTGTTGCCTAGTCTGTGGCTGACATAGTCTTTCATCTTCTGGTGAAGGTTCTTGTCTTAGGGGACCTCTAGTCTAGGCTTCTTCATAAGTCCTTTCTCCATCAATGCTACTGCTTAGCACCTTGTCTAGGACACCCATGCTGTTTGTGGAAGGATTCAGGAATAATTCTTTTCTGTCTTTCAAGTAGTGAAACTCTTAGATTTTTGAGATACTTGGAACACTGTGTCGAGATCTTAAACCTGAAAAAGCAAACCCCTGTTCTTTGTACAATACAGAAAGTTTGCTGCCTTTGAGTTTCATCATTATCTTTCTTCCAGTACTTCTTCAGCCTCACTAATAGGAAGCGCTATTCAAGCGTCTTATACCACCATACCTCTGCACCACAAACTACAGTCTTTCTGAACATTTAAATGTTAGAATAGAGAACAAACAAGATGAGCAATGAGTTTTATAGCAAAAATGAACTTCATTGACTATTCAACCACCTACCACCATACAGAGATAGAATTCAAACCATGGTTCACACATAAAAATCCATCATGGTAAAGCAGACTGACATTTAGATTTTTTTTCTTACTGTGGCCATGGAAACCTGAAGCTGTTTTTCCAAAATAAATTGCTACATTCACTATTTTAAATCTCAATTTAATTTAAGTTGGAAGCACAGATGGTAGCAAAAGATGGCAAAAAAGGGTTAGGAAGACCAAGGAAGCATGGATTTTAACTGTTAATTTTCGAATAAGATCATCCAAGAGATCCCATGGTATCTTCTCTCAGAGTAGGATACACCCGAGACACTACAGAAACCCCATAGACTATTGCCAAAAGTTATCCAAACAAAAGCCAAGGGTACAGACTAACTATTTAAACAACTAATACATATATTCAAATATGCAGGAGCAGATACATAAAACAGAGAATCCAGTTTTTCCTGGTTCTAATTTATAAATTCAGTTCGTTAGTTTGGGTCTAATTGGGACATGCTGATTAATATAGGTCCTATTGAGGCCCCATCATTTGTACTACAAATAAAGGCAATTGAGAAACAAGTCAGTACTGGAGGAAATGAAACCTTGATGATACCTCTCAGTATCTATAGGAAAGAAAGGAAATGTAGGACTTTCCATTCCTTGGGGAATGAGAACTATGAGATGACCCTGCAGAAATAAATGGAGAAGTCAGAACTCTGTGTCCCCTTATAGTATGAATCACATTTTTCCTTGACTTCTTTACCCGAAAGGAGCTTGGGCTAAGCCTTACATTGTGTGGGAGGGAAGGCAATTTTGTCAAGTAGCTCTGGCAATGTTGATAACAAAAGCATGGGAGGCCATATTTACCGGATACTTTAGATGGATCTGAAAAGTACATATGACAACAGCCTTTTATCAAATATAAATAGTGCTGGGTCTTATTGAGAATGATTCTAGCAATATAGCATAGCATCAAACTTTAATAAATGTTTTAAGGTCATACCTTAGATTTCTTAAAGTTGATTTTTCACTTAATATAATTATGAGAATGTCTTATTTTGTTTATATCACATTTTATGTATTTCAGAATAAAATTGAGTTTGAAAGGAGACAAAGTTGACATAATTTTAAAGATCATTTCATAGGAAGGTGTTCATATAAATAATGGGGATTTGAAAGTAATTTTCTATTTTATATTTTGAGACTGGGTCTCTTTGGGTAGCTCTGAATGGCTCAAAACTATGTAAACCAGACTGGTCTTGAACTCAAAGAAATCTATCAACCTGCCTGTGCATTCCAAGTGCTAGAGTGCTGGGATTAAAACATGTGCCTCCAGGCCTGTTCAAAGGCAATTTCCTACCACAGCAACAAAAAGACGTGGAGCCAGAAGATGTTTCCCTTCCTCCTCATCTTCCTTTCTTTCATAATTCTCTGGCTTTCTTTTATGGTGAGAAAGTCTCGCATACAGACACGCTGCCAGCCTATTGCACAAACAAATGTTCTCTTTTTTATGAGAAGCCCTTGTGGTCATGATGAGGGAACACAAAAAGCTTTGGAAATGTGAGAGACTGGGTTTTCAATACAGATGTGAAAATAAGGACCATATACAGCAAGCCAAGTCAGAAAGGAATAGTTCACAAAGTCTTTCTCTTAACTTCCTTCCTGAAATGTGTGTGAGAGAGAGAGGGGGGAGGGTGGAGGGAGGGAGGGAGGGAAAGAGGGAGGGAAAGAGATGTAATCTGTTGGCCTGGCCTGTCTCTAGGTACCCTGTCCTTTCAACAGACAAGTCTTGCCCACTTCCAATCTTTCCCTTCCCACTGAGTCAAGATCTCCTGCCTCCACTCCATCTCTCTCTTCTCTCTCTTTCTCTCTCTCCCTCTCCCCATCCTTCTTCTGAAGAGGCAGATTCTGCCTCGCTCTCTTCTCCCCTTCCCCTCTCTTTTCATCTCTTTCTCCCCCCCACTAAATAAACTCTATACCCAAGCACTCTCTTCATGGCATAAGTGTCTGTCTCTCACCCACAGGGTTCTTCCACCTGCCAGGGGACCCTCTGTACCCTCTGTAGCCTCCAGTCACCCACTTCTGAGAGAGAGAGAGAGAGAGAGAGAGAGAGAGAGAGAGAGAG
>LOJH01030363.1:17479-30130 GCA_001685095.1 Ellobius talpinus | reverse complement strand
TACACAGCCAGCAATGAATCTGTCAATATTCAAACCAGCTGTTTGATATGGTCCCTGGGATGTGCTATCATCAGTGTGACCACTGGGAAAAGCTGTTCTACTTAACATTTAAATGGAATCCGAGTCACCGAACTGCACTGTTAAAAACTGACAGTTACTGTGAATCAGTAGGCCCAAAAGGTGCTGAAAACATTCTCTCTGCCCACTTGGATCTGATGCTTGGGAGCCTGCAAATTACCTGAGAACAGAGAGATTAGGGAGGAAGACAGGGCTTGCTCAAGTGTATGTGTGAGTCAGTCAGCAATGAATAGCTCACAGAACACTAAGGTAGGATGTACGTCTGCATAAGGAAGGGGTGGTTTCATGGCTTCTGTGGAACACGGTATGGAAGATTCAAAATGTTCCTTAATGCTCAAAGGGCAATGGGCAGCCTGTTCCCATGGCAACTAGGTTTGAAAGGTCCTTGGAGAAAGGCTAATGACGATTGTATTTTCATGATACTCCAATGAATCAGATGAGATTCAATTTGGCAACCGGTCAGATGCTCTATCGCTTTAAGACAACCTTTACCCCAGTCATGGGGGTGAGGCTAGGTCTCCACACCAATACCATCACCTCTTAGGGGAAAAGAGCAGACAGCTCATATTCTAAATCAGTTTGGAGCTGATTGTGGAGTACATGTATACGGTCCCAGCACTTAGAACGCTGAGGCAGGAGGTTGACAGGTGTGAGTCACAATGGGTCACACAGTCAGTTCCGGTCTCAGAAAGCTAAATCAGTAGCACAAAGTTCAGATTAGCTTAAGCAATGTGTGCTTGTAATGAGTTCCTAGTAACTGTGCTTGCCAGTCATTTTCTGATCAAGTATTGTAACTACAGCAATATCGTGGTAATATAATATTTATTATAGTTAGTTCTTGGCCCTCAAGAAATGCCAAATAAATATTTGGTTAATGAATAAGTGAGTCACTGTAAATGTTAAGTTGCTTCATGCTGATATAATAGAAAGGTAGGCTTCAATACGTATATTGCCATCGCTTACCTGAAATATTTTGCTAAGTTAATGAGTGATATTTATGGTAGGGATTACACCAGAATTACTGGTAGTTTAAATACCTATAGGGAAAACCCAAGTTCTCTTACATGGTAGATATCCGTATTAGACAGCTAGTCTCAAATTTACTTGGATTAAATCTCACTGCTGTGTTTATATATCCCAGATACATGGATCTAGAGATTTACCCTAAGGGTTGGCTCAAGCAGTCATGAAGCTACAAAGTCCGTTTCGGCCTTTGGTAAGCTGGGAACAAACGGTGTCATTTAAAGGTCTGTGTACCAGGGGATTTAGTAGACTCCGCATAATTGTGAATATCTGGGGACCAACAGCATCAAACACAGGACAAGACCGACTCTCCCTCAGCTTCCACAGTCAGGCTGGAGGAGAGCACACTCAAGCCTGTTGTACCTTCCGGTTCTGTTCCAGCCCTGAGGACCCAATGGTGCCCACCCACACTGGGTCAACCATCAGTTCCCTGAGAAACACTTAAATCTAATATCCCAAGAAACATTGTATGTCCAGAAATCACTGAAGACTGAATCCACAGAGTGCCTGCGGGGTGATAGAAACCCCAGTCCTTCTGGGTTCATATCCTATACCAGCTGACTTTGTGACTGTCTCCAGCAAACTGCGGCTTTTCTGATAGCAATACTCCCTTAGGACGCAGTTGTAGCCCATGCAGGTGACTGGAAAGGGGCGAATCAGCATGTCAGAGTGTAAACGGCATGAGGACAAGATCCTTGTCACCTTTGTGCTGTGTAGTGTGCTCCCAGCATCCAGCTTGCTAGGGGAACCATGGTACAGGCTTGCTGAATATTAATTGAGTTAGTGAACAAATGCAACAAATTACTTCTCAAAATGCCTCCTTTTAGCTTAATAGGTTTATGTCAGGAATTGAACCAAGGGCTTCAAGAATGCTGAGCAAGTATTCCATGATCTGTGCTATGACTCCCATGTGCCCTTTAAATGAATGAATTTGTCCAAGAGAACCTGTCTCTCTCAAGGCTGTATTGATCATCGTTGGCTCAGAGGTTTCCAAAGTCTGTTCATGAAGTCTTAGCAGGTAGGGATTGCTAAATATGTACATTGCTGGGCTCCACTCACGGACATTCAGACTCAGTAGATCTGCTCAGGACCCAGGAATCCACCTCGTTCATGTCAGATGGCAAATGTTCTTTGGCAGATGCTCCCTGAGCCAGCTTTGATAAATCTTAAGAGTGGCATCCAAAAGAAAAGAAGGGGGTTAGAGGTGCCAAAGTCAATGCCGGTGACTCTCAGGCTGTGCCAAGGCCTGGCCCTCGTGGGGAGGCATAATTAGTGTGGGTAAAGTGATTTTATATCTTTGGGTGGAAAATCATCCAAGCATACCAAAGATCAATATTGTGTTTCGTCTGAGACTCTCCGCTTGCTTTCTCCTGCCACACCTTTCCAACTGTGACGACGGGAACAATAACAAGCCTGCACTCTGATTTCCTCGGCCCCTGCTCCTTATGCATCTCCTTAAAACTGGGAGTGTGTGGCTGCACAAAGCGGGCGCTTAGAACTGCGTGCTGGAGACGACAGAACAGTAGATGCTTGTTCTTTGATCTTTCCGCATAATTGTCCTTTCTTCCCCCTCCTTACCTCAAAAACAAGCTTTATGTGGAAAATTTCTGCTAAGAAGCCTAAGTGCCCACATCTTTACCTGCCTCTCCACATTAAAGCCCCGGAGTTGCAGGTAGGAAGGAGAAACGTGTGCTTTTGTTCCCATTATGTCTTCATCTCAGAAGGAAGCAACATGGGTCCCAATGCAAAAGGAAAAGCTAATCTCAGTAGGGAGGAAGAAAACAACAAAGATGCCCCTGGTTTCTGCATCTCTTTATCAAAGATAACAGCCTGACCACAGAATCGCCCTGAATCTCACCTGGCCCTGCTCCCCGCTGGCTGTTTGACCTTAAAGACCATGCGAGTTCTCTGAGTGTCCTTCATTGTCAGATGCTGCGCCTGATCTGAGAATCTGCCGTCCTGCCTGCCGCAAGTTAACCTTGATAAGTATGTGTGATTAGGTCCTGCTTTCAGAGTGGAATCCAAGCACAGCCAACAGAGGAGAAACACGCGGGCAATTCTTATCTTCTACCAGACGGAAGCATGACCGGAGAGCACTGGAGAGCCGCATCTATCTGCTTTACGGGCTAATGAGGTGTAATGAAGCTGCCATCGCAGGTCCAATTCAAGAACACCTGACCAAGTCGTTCCTCTCACTGAACGCTCCTCTGCATCAAGCTCCGCCATCTTGGCCTCCTTTGCAAATAGTTGATTCCTAGTCAGGAGGGAAGGGGCCATTGGGGGCGGGGGAGCAAATGAATATTTCTTTCTCCGAATCTTCCCTGTAAGCTCACTGAGTTGAAAGAAAGAATCTCAAGCTCCTCTTTTTTCTTGTCTTTTCTAGTGCATTACAGATTAACAGATAACCAATAAAAAGACAGCTAGAATTTATGGGGTCGCTACAGAGGGACCATAGGAAATTTAAAAGCATAGTCTCCCAGCTCCTATCATTCATTATCTACTTACTGAGGAAAAAAAAATCCCCTAACGTACCTGAAACATACGGGGGAAATGTTAACTGGTGTTCTTCGCTACAAATAGCCCTTGAGTCTAAGCTTTTCTGCAGTGAACAGAAGGGGGGAGCCGTGACTAAAACCCGAGTTGGGGACACCATCTGACTTCTCCTCCTTCCTTGTCACACTGTCTGAGAGCCGGATCAAACCAGCCTTTGCCAGGAAGGTTCTCACATGCTGTTTGAGATTAAAGTCTTCTAAAAATCTGATTTTAAACCTCTCAACAGGAAGTTGGCTTTTGAAAAAGAGCCCTTTAACATGTATTTTAACATAAGTTGTTGCACCCATGGAAATATTTTTCCGTTGGGAAGGACAGCAAACAGAGATTGCTTATGATGAGACTGCATTGTGCTTGAAATTAGCTTTAAAAAAATCCTCTGGGTTTTGTCTTTCCAGAGACTTTTTTTTAATAAACAAAAGGCAAGGTCCTGATAATAGAAAACTCATTCCAAGATACACAACTTAAGAGAAATATGGGAAAAGAATTATTTTTCTCCAAAATACTTTCCTTCCTTCTCCTTGTCTTAAATGGTCATTGTGGTAGGAATCTTTTTTTTTCTCCTGATGGAACAATAGACTCTTATTTCCACAAAATAAACTGTGCAAGCCATCAAAAAAGACTTTTCTAATGGAAGACAGAGAGAGAGGAGGAGAGAGAAAGAACCTACTCTCTAACGAAACAAAAACAACCATACAAACAAAAACCATGGTTTTTACTCAAATGGAGAAAGTCAAATGAGCTTTTAACATGAGTTTTCTACTTCAAAAGCACCTTTCCCATTTCCACATTGAAAGACAGTACCAAACAGCTACCAGGTAAAAGTACCAGAGGCAACATGAAAATCAGAAAACAAGCACTTCTTGGCACCCGTGCCCCACTGTGCCACAGGCATAGACGGAGATAAAAACAAGTCTTTCCTCAAGTGGCAAGGTATGTCTGCTTATCCCTGGATTCAGGACTTCTATTCAAGCTTTGTTTCCCAACAGGTGATCGGAACATTTGATCTCAAAATCCAGCTGTGGTCACTGTCGTGACATGACAGACAATGGTCTATTTAGTGAGGACCTAAATACAGTAGCTGACTACACAATTTCAAATTCAGTTTTCACAATGTCCTACGCAGACAGACGCTGAGACCCAGCAGGCAGAGAAACTGAGGACCAAGTGCTCAAAGATGAGACTGATCACATGACCATAAACGCATCCAATACTGGAAACATTTCTGGCTTGGTAATAACAGCTCAATCCCCCCCTTTCCTTCCATGGCTCCCCATTCCCATCACCTCAGACTGTTCACACTTCTCCAGGTCTTATCGGAGAAAATGAAAACAGTTCACATGACTTGTTAATGATTCAATGTGTTATCTGTCCAAGGACCGTGCTGGAGAGAATAATATTTAAACTTGAGTCTCTCATGGCAATACTGCAGAACATCTGGAAGGGAATGATAGATTTTTTTAAAGGATGAGGTGAAGCTTTGTCATACCTTCAGACTACCCTGGTAGGGCCACTGCGTTATGCAACTTCAGGGTCAGATACGTGGGACCCAAAGACAGTGATTGCCAAGCACAGCAAACCCAGGGCACAGCCATGTCGCTTTGCAGAACCAGACTCCAAGGAATCAGTGGCACCACCATAAGCCAGGGTCTGCTTACTTTGCAGATGAAAACATTAAACACTGTCTAAGGGTTTACTTGTTGCTCTATCAATGACAGATTTTTACTTCTAAAGTACTACTTAGATGGGAGACAGTTGAAAAGCAGGGGAAGAGCCAAGGTGGAAAAGAGGTATTTGTGGGTTTGCAAGTTGCAGTTGACGCTTAAAAGAAGCCAATCTTGCTCCAACTGTTTGGTAGCACACATAGCTGAGGATTAATCTGACAACTCAATTGAGGTTCACATCACAGACATGAAGAAGAATCACAAGCCACGTACCAGCTGCACTTCTCAGAATAATGGAGCAGATAGTTCAAGCCCACAGTCAGCCTTCCCTTGCTTCCTGGGTACAACTCTTCCTCTACATTAAGACATTTGGAAGGACAGTGTAAAGTTTGGAGATTTCCCTCTGTCTGTCTCTTTATTGCCTAGCAGTGGCCAAGCCATCTTAGACTTTTTTTGTGATGGCTTTAAAACTCAGGTACCTGAGTCTCTAGGGCAGAGCTTTGGGATGGACTGACTACCATATTCCATACCTCAGGAGAGAAGCTACATCATCCAGGGGAGGGAATGCAAGTGGAGAGAAGCCAGGGATGATTACCCTACCTGGTATAAGCAACATCCTGGGCTTCTTCACCCAAACCATGACCTGCTCTTGAGACCATTCTTGAAGACAGAGCTATGCTGCTTTAGAAAGTCCAGTGGATATCAAGTTCACAAAGAGTTCTTCACAGTAGAAAATGCCGAAGAGAAGTTTCCACAATGGGGATGCATGCTTAATGGAGCTCTTGCAATAGCAATCATGAAGACAATGCTCAATCTAAAACTGCTGTGTAAAACATGAACCACCACGGCACACATTGTCATCCAAACAATGCTGTTTTGCGGAAGAATGCAGCAGATGCTGAGATGAGCATGGTCACAAAGCTTACAAAGCTGAGGGACACACATTTACAAAGGATTTGGATTTTCTGTATAATGTATTTTTTTCTATAATGCCATTGGCTGATTATTCCCCCTAGTGTGCAGAGTTAGACCATTAGGCCACAAGAACCACTTTTAATTCTCCTTGCTATGTTTGCTCTATAAAGGGATGTCAGCACCGACTTCCTTACTGAAAGAGAAAAGAGAGAGTGGACAAGAGCTTTTAAAAATAGAAAGGTACTGTATCTCCCAATTGTAAGCAGTAGTGTATAAACACCCATGGGTCCTGCTTGAGCATTTTTAGCAATGGGTCAAGAGTGTTTTCACACTGTGGGAGTTTCAGAAAGTATGTGTTGGGCACAGGAAGAAGATGGAGGAGGAGGAGGAGGAGGAGTACAGTTGAACATATATGGGCTCCACCAGGAAGCAGAACTGACAAAAAGAGAAATCCCCACCCCTCCTTGCAACTCTCCATTCACATCACAAGACTATTGTGACAAGAAGAGACAAGTGCAGAGGATGCCCATGCTCTTCTGTCCTTATGGGTGGACACACAGTTGACAGTCATCTATAAAGTCAGAGAGCTTGCTTGAGCTGGAAAGGAGGTTGAAGTAAAGGACAGGGAAACTTACCCCAACACACAACTGAGCAACCAAGACACCAGGTAGAGGTTCTTAGATGCTCCCTCTATCCTAAACACTCCCATAAAATTTGACCCCCATCGTAGAGGACAAAGAATGCTACAGTCATGTGACACTGCTCACCTCTTAAATGAAGAGTATCATCCAAAGGACACATAGTTTGCTGCAAGCCACTGAGCAATTTCAAAGTCTTCACAGAAGACACATTGTGGAGACCTGACAGCCAATAACCCCTTCCCATAATTTGGAAATCAAACCTATCCTCTTTTCAATTTTTAAAAAAGATTTCATTTTATTTTTAATTATGTGTCAGCATGTGAGTCCAAGTGGGGCTATGTGCACATGAGTGCAGGTGCTTTTGGAAGCCAGAAAAGGTCAGTGCATCCCTTGACACTGGCATCATAGGGCAATTGTGAGCCATCCAACATGAGCACCACAAAATGAACTTCAGTCCTCTGTAAGAGTAGGACATGCTCTTACTTAACCACTGAGCCATCGTGTCTCTAGCCTGTTCCTTTCAGTTTTTCTTCTCTAGTTAGTTGTCAATTCAGTCGGGCTCCCTTATATGTCAGGTATACAGAGAGCAGTGGCTCTTCCTACAGGAGAGACACTAAGGTCATAAACAAATACATTAGACCATGTGATGAATGCTCTGAGCAAAGTAGAAAATGATGGTGGCACAATGAGGACAGGACGAGTAAGCGGGCTTTAAAACCTAGGCTCCTCGGGTACTATTCCAGCACTTCAAACAAAAAACAAAAAGCTCAGCAAACCACCTCTTACTGCAATCCCTTTCCTAGAAGAGTCTCCTTTAGCTATTTGATATATTATAAAAGACATCCAGGAGCATGATGTTTCCTCTCCTGTCTGAACACACCCTTCAAATATCCAGATGATGAATTAATGTCTCAGTGTGTCATGTGACAATTACTTAGGCATCTACCATGTTAGGATGATTTGTCTCTTGATTATCACATCATGAACCAATAGTTTAATAAGCATCAAGCCATCCAGAAAGTCTCAATCCTTGGGCAGAAATAGCCGAGTCTTTTGCTTGTTATTCCACTCTCAGCTCTTTGGAAAGAATTCCACAAGAGTTCGGGTATGACATCTAAAATAAAAATAAAAGCCACCTTACTGATCCAGGGAAATTTTACATCAGCATATCAAATTATATCCAAATAGCCTGTATGAAAATTGCTACCCCGATTTCATAGCATAATCAAACAATAACAAGAAGGGGGAAAAAACGGTCCTTCAAAATGTGACTGAGGTAAGATAACCAACGTTTATCTTCCCCTGAGCTATTGTGATGATTAATAAGATAATGTTCACAAAGACTTTGAAGGAGTAATGTAATGTTCTTTGAAGCATTATCATTTTTTTTATTAATGAGTTTTGACTCTGACAGCTGCCAGTTGCGCTGCAGCCATGGTGTGCCTGCTGATGCCCCACTGATGGAAGGGAAATAAGATACAAGAGAGCAGATAACACTTGCTCTGGGGGAAAGCCAGTTCCTGCTAGATACAGAAGTCATTGGCAAATCACTCAGAAAACCATGGGCATGGCCAGATGCCACTAGGATAGGAGGGAGGCTACCACAGAAAGAAATGCACCTCAAAAAAATGTCCATGAAGAAACAGTACAAGCAGAGAGCCCAGAATTGCCTACACCAAATTTACTTCACTTGTACTGACACATTCAGTCCTGGACCATGTATACCAAATATCAAACACCTCTGTCTCCTAGGCTGCTGTGGAATAATATTCTTGTGCAGTGTGAAGATGCACCTTTGCCAAGGCACCTTCTGATTGGTTGAATAAAGAGTTAAATAACCAATCACTAGACAGGAAGTATAGGCAGGACTTACAAGCACAGAGGGGACTCTGGGAAGAGGAGAGGCAGAGACACCAGCCAGACAAGGAACAAATCAGACACACAGAATGAGATAGAGGTCAAAGCCATGTGGCAGAGCATAGGTTAATATAAATGGGTTGATTTAAGTTATAAGAGCTAGTCAAGAACAAGCCTAAGCTAAGGTCAAACTTTCATAGCTTAATAATAAGTCTCCCTGTCATTATTGCAGGCTGGTGATCCCGACAAAGAAGCACAGCTACAGGAGTACTTGCATGTACGTGAGCAATGCATGGATATCCAGTATCTTGGACATCCAGACAGATAACAGCAGCTTTTGTTTTCCAGGGTTTGGCTCTTCAGCATCAGTGGGAGGTGGGAGAGGGAAAAGGGGTGGAGAGGCACAGAAACAAACACTCGACACTGGAGTTCTGTGGAGTATATGAAAGAAATAAGAAGCAGCCTAGAGGTACAGCTCAAAGAAGAGCCTCATTCAAGAAAGTTTGCATCATAAAGGACAGGGCAAAGAAGGGCATTTCAGGCAGAAAGAACCTCTACCACACAGATACTGGGAACAGCGTTCCCTATAGTTGTACCTGGGACCACATCACACACAGCGAGATGCAGAAAGACATAAGTGACCACAGGAAAAGATAAGGCTAGGCTTTGGGGCTTAAGATTTAGTCTAAAGGCTGTGAGAAGCCTTTGAACCCAAGCCTTTACAACTGATAGGATTTCGCTAGCATTAGCATGAAGATCAGGTGGCAGGAGTGAAGCCTAAGCTAGAATGCCATTTAAGCATCTGTTGTAATTGTCTGTGTGAAGGATTCCAAAGGATGTAGCAGAAGAGATCAAGTCACACATGCAAGGCAAGAGGCATCACACCTAGACACTGAAGAGCGGACAAGGGGGACAGGCAGAGGTAACATCATGAAAGACTCTCCCAGGCTTGTGATTGGGGTCACAGGTCAGTGCAACCACAGAGAGAAGGGAAGAGTCAGGAGGTCAGACAATGCATGGTTTTCTTCTTGTGTGTTGCATAGCTTGCTGACAGACCTCACCACTCAGTCTGTCCCAGGGGACCCCGTGTACCTCAGGCTATGCTGTCTTGTGAGAAGGGAGAAATTCCAGGAGGAATAGCTGCCCCAGAAGCCCATCTTTTGCTTCCTGGGAGCCACTGCTTACTGCCTAGCCTTGGAGCAGGCTTTCAGAGGGTTAAAGTAGCTTTAGAGACAAATTCAAACAGCGCTTCTGCCACTCCCCTTTCAAATTCCTTAATGGAACTTGAATGAAAAGAAAGGTTCACATGAAGTTCAGAAAACTTTAAAAGCACTATTTAATGGTGAGAACTTATCAGTAAGAATTTCTCTATTTCTTACTCCATTTCCTGTGTTGAATATTAACTTTAATTTTGTAAGAACTGGGAATTTAACAGGTAGTATTCATTTATATTTGCCAATTAGAATATGTCAATGGGAGAAAATAACTCAAACATCTCCAAAGTAACAAATAGATTTCTAATGACATAGACATTAAAGCATGAATACCCCAATATAATTAGAAGACTATTTTAAACAAATGAAATATCCAAGGATTTTGAATCTTTAAAACCAAAAATTTGGGACACCATAACTTAAGAATTCATCACATTTCCATGAAAAAAATAGCATTTGTGGAGGAATTCAAAAGCAATTTACTAAAATTTGATTTAGTATTCTCTAAAATAAAAGGAGATGTGAGGAAACCATCAAAAGCACTTATAACTGCCAAGTTCTGTTGTGTTAAAATATGATTTACGACATTTAGGGGAAACAAATTAAAGGTTGTGTAAGTTGTGGGGGGCATGTTGCAAAATATGGAAAAAAGGTTAGCCAGAAAACTCCAAATAAAATAATACATACAGCACAGACTTGCTATGAAGCCCCACATCCCCCTATGTGGCCAGACATGCAAATTAATTTATTAGCTGGATGAGGTAGGGGCAAGTCCATGCTTTGTTGCCAAAGTAACCAAGAGTCTTAGAGGAACACCACTTTTGACAGTTCCTATGGTCTGAGTGACTCCTGAACTTTCCACAAGTACAATTGTACATTCAGGGTTGCAAATTTGAGAGGGTAAAGCTTCCTTCTTCTTGCAAAGATAGACACAGAAGTCAGTTAAAGATAATGTTCCCTCAAGGAATATGGTCAGAAATAAAGAATCATTTGGAGATATCTCTAGAATAAATTCAGTGTTCTTAGTTAATCAATTAAAGTTGCTTACTATAGCACTAATTGAAGCAAACACAACACATTTTCTGATCAAGAAAAGACTGCAAAATCATTGTCTTAGTCAAAATTCAAGACATGTAAGGAATGTTGCCTGTTGGGGGTTGTGGACCCTCAGACCCTGAATTTCCTGTAAATTACTTGTTTTCCTCTGCTCTGAGCAGCCTGCAGCTGCTCTGAGCACCAGATCCTGATGGCAGGGGAGTGGTTTCTTGTGAGGCCTGCAGCTGAAAGACCCTGAGAGCTGGGGTGTGGCCAGAGCCCTATATAAGATGCCCCTGAGCACAATAAAGTTGGCATTCTTGTATCAAGGATGGCCCATGTTCCCATATCTCTGTCTGCTGTGTGCATGTGTTTTTAAGTCTCCAGCCTAGTTCCCATAGTGCATAGTGTGTAGAGTGCAGGAACGGTACAGTTGGAGGCCCCCAGAGGGATCGGGAACGGGGAATCTGCTGAAAAAATTGCCCTCAGGAATGGTGAGGGTAGATTGAAGATGGGTATGTGTCTATATGTGTAAAAAGGAATAAAAAATATAAGCCATGAAAAGATGGAATGTGTACAGAGAATCTGGATTATGTATATTGTGTTTAATTTTTGGACTGGAGAGAGACATTTGATTCTGGGAACMGCTAAGAAAGGTATCTTGACTTTAAAATACAGGTCTAAGGATTTGTTGCTTTGAAAAAGAGGTTCTGTTTTTGTTTCCACAGAGGATGAGGACCTACCTGTGGATTTCTTCTAGACTGGTGTGGTTTGATGGACCAAGACCCCCGAAATGTCACTGTGAATACTCCCAAAAATTGTTTCGCCTAATAATCAGCAGGAAGTAGTCTGGATAGAGAACTATGCACAAATTCCCTACTGGAGGCTGTGGGGCCGAGGGGGATGCCATAGGTGGTGGTGCCTGGTGCACTGGCAACCATGGCACTGGAGCCAAGGTAAGCTAAGGCAAGCTGAGGCAAGTTGGAGTAGCCAGACCACCGGGCTGCCCATCCAAATGTGGCATACAGTGAGGCTACGGCTGGAGCAGAGTTTTGCAAGAGTGATAGCCAACTGCTGTGAGTGCTTGTGAAGAGGCCCAGAAGGCGGTGACCAGGAGACGGCAGTGGTCCCAGGCTCTGCTCGCCCAAGAGTATGACCTGAGGGACCTGCACAGCAGCCATGGAAGGTCCCCAAGCCCACCTGCTGCCCCAGCTCCCAGCGGTGGTAGAAAGCACATTGCCCCAGCCCAGTCAGTGCCCAGCCTGGCAGGGTTGTCCTGGCTGAGAGAGACTTTAGAACTAGGTTTGCTAGGGTATTTTCCAACTTATAGCCATTATATTTGTACCACACCCTTGCCAGTCCAAAACCTTCATCTGATTATATAGAAAAGGAGGATATGTTGGGGGTTGTGGATCCCCAGACCCTGGATTTCCTGTAAACAACTTGTTTTCTTCTGCTCTGAGAAGCCTGCAGCTACTCTGAGCATGAGACCCTGATGGCAGGGGAGTAGTTTCTGGTAAGGCCTGCAGCTACAAGATCCCAAGATCTGAGGCATGGCCAGAGCCCTATATAACCTGCCCCTGAGCACAATAAAGTTGGCATTCTTGCTTCAAGGATGACCCGGGACCCCATATCTCTATCTGTGTGCATGTGTTTTTAAGTCTCCAGCCTAGG
>LOJH01030363.1:4011-17200 GCA_001685095.1 Ellobius talpinus | reverse complement strand
TACCCAAATTATTATATGCTTTATTTGTCTAGTAAACAGTCTCACATCATTAAAAATCTATATGTAAAACAACTTTCTAGGCTTCATTTGTGCTGTATTAGTTGGCTATAGCTGCTATAACAAAGTTAAGGGGAGCTTAAAATCATGAATTGGTGTCTTACGGCTCTGAAAGTCCAAAGTTGAAGTGTCTGCAAGGTCATGCTCTTTCTAAGGCCATAGATGTAAACTCTCCCACCACTTCCTAGTGTATGGTAGGATACATTGAATCCTTGGCAAGAATCTCTGTCTTTATACATCATTTCTGTGTATTCCTAGGCCCATTTTATTTCTCTCGGTAAGGACTCCAAGCATATCAGATTAGTGTTTCCTTTAATTGTGAGAGTGAATGTTGTCTGACAACTTGACAGAATCTACAGTCACTTAGAAGACAAACCTCTGAGCACAACTGTGAAGAAGGTTCTAGATTGAGTCAATTGAGGTAGGAAGAGCCACCTTAAATGTTGGTATGGCTATCCCAAGGCCTGAGGTCTGGGACTGAATAAATAATGAGAAACAAGGAGAGCATCACCGTTCATACCTCTGCTTCCTGACAGGAGCTACAGTGTGACCAGTTGCCCCAAGTTCTTGATGACTGCAAAAATGAAATGAGAGTATGACAATCTTAGGTACAATGGAGGAGAAGGTTTGTTGTAGATATGAGGGAGGGCATAGCCAGAACCATCTAGAAGGGTCCAAAGTAAACACAGCCAGCAAACTCAACCAGGTCAGGCAGGGAGGAGACCCAGAAGTCAAGAGGTCAGGAGACTGGGAACCTAGAACAATGACCAAGAGAGCAAGAGACCAGGGTAGACAAAATGACTGGGTTATATAGGCACTGAGAAGCTGGGGAAAGGAAGCCTAGGGCAGGGGCTGAGTATGCCAGCCAGGATGACTCTGTAATGGGTAATGAGGGATGATGGGAGAACGTGAAGACCAGGTCCTCTCTGATGTGTTAAATAGATACCCCAGTTACCCACTTGTCTAGAGTTTAAGACCTATCACTTGCCACCAGGGCTTCCTTTCTGTGAGCCCAAACCCCCTTCATCCCTTAAGTTGCTTGAATCTGGTATTCTACTACAGCAATAAGAAACATAACTAATGCATTGATTTGCTATAACTTATGTCAACTTGCGTGCTTTTGCTAAAATCTCCCTACCCTAATATGGTCACATTCATAAGTATTAGGGTTTAGGGGTTAAAAGCATCCTAATGATCCCAGTCTGCTTCCACAGGTAATCAGGCTTTCCGATGCATCCATTCAGCTTCATTTGGGTTATGAGATTTGGTCCCATTGATGTAATTATATATAATTTCTAAGCCTCGCTCACCCAGTCTATTCTGCAGCTTCCATGATCTGGAGATGTGGAGCATACTTTGCTTTTTTATTACAGCCTCTTCCTTTCCCCAGAGCTTACACCTCTGGTGCTGGGCTAAAAGAAAAAGTGAGAAGGAAAATGGCTTTCTTCTATGGATGTTCATGATGACGGTAGTGGCCTCCAGAAGGCTCAAGTCCATAAGCCCTTACACAAGAGTAAAATGGACTCAATGTGGCATGAAGTGGCCACTCCCCTAAACAATGGAGTCAGTATTACCTGGGTGACTCTAGGCCAATAAGAATGTCCATTTTCCTTTAATGGCTCCCAGTGACGCTGACGTTTATTCTCAGTCAACAGCACCCGGCCATAAGGCAACAGACTAAGGAACGACCTATCTGAAGCATAGTTTGAAAAAAAAAAGGCATCAGAAACGGATAAACCTTGTCCTACAGGAAGACAGCATGAGTTATCTACGCAGCATATAACCCTGCCTTTTCCCTCCAGAACAGAACCCTACTTTTGAGTGATATAATAATTCAGCCAGTCAAGTATTTTTTCTCCTCATTTTTCCTACAACATAGGCCAGTAAGAAATATCCAGGTGTTGGGGAAGGCATTATGAGAGAGCTCTAGATTTCCTAAAGAAGAAAACACTGTTATATTGTCCTCCCTCAGAAACAGCTCTTGGACTGTCGGGGACCAGCCTCGACAAAAATACCTCTGGCCAGGGTAGTAGTGTGGGATTTAGAAATATAATGAAGAATATGAAGATGTGAATGAGAATAATAAAACAGAGAAACAAATAGGATAGTATCAGGAGGGAATTCCAGTGAGTACTGAAAATTTGCCTGCCTTTAATTTCCAACTGCTTAAAATACCCCTGACCCAAAAGGTAGGAGTAAGGACAAAAGACTGCATTATCATGATACAAGGAAAAGAACAGACCAATTGAAGGTCACAGGCAACATTCACAGATAAACCTTCTGTTGCTAGAACAAAACAAGCGTACACACACACACACACACACACACACACGACCAAAACATTCTGTAGGTGAATATAGCATTTAAAATGTTTTAAGAACTAAGGACTTTTCATGACAATGAGACACATCTGCTCCTGGCAGCACCAATCTACTTCAAGAGGGTGATGGGCATTGAAGAGGTTAATCTTAAATTTGTATCAATAAACCAAGATTCAACCAAAAAAAAATTCTGTAGGCAAACCACTCTCTTGGTGGAACCCCACGTTATCTCCATAGAGGGGTCTGGAACTTAGTTGGATCCTTAGGCTCTTGTTTGAGGTGGGAACAATTTACTTCTCTATTCCTGGGGCACAAGGTCTGGCTATTAGCCACACCTGTTGACAATAACCTTGAGCGAGCAGAACTCTCTGACCTACCTCTAGGATGGGACCTTTGTTTGAGTTAGAAGCATAATAACCTTGAAGGAACTAGAGGTAAGTTCCAACTCCCTCACCTTTGGTACAATGTGGGGAAAGGCTCACATTTCTGGGCCTCCCCACTGACCCATATACTACAGGCTAAAAGGCAGGGCCAAAAGGGCTATCACTACCATCATCCTCCATTGAAGCAAAGCCAGCAGAAGCTCATCTCCACAAGTCTTATCTACCATGTGAGAAAACGAAGTTTCTGTTTACTTTACCCGCTGCCGGCTGAGTTCTCTGTCACACGGAATCAGAACATTCCTGACTGGAGTCTACCACACCAGGTGAGTAGACACTCTTCCTCCCTGGAGGAGCTCTGCCAGGTCAGTAACAGTTCCGGCTGAGAGCAGGCACAGTAAGGAAGTGACTATTAGTCTCCCTTCTCCCTCTCCCAAGTTGAGACAGTACCATGTACAGTAAGCCAAACACTCCATGGCCCTGTATTTACCTTTTAGAACCGCAGACCCAATGAGACTCTCAAAGCAGACCTTTGGTGATCTGTTGTCCCCCTTCCTGAGGATTCGAATGGCTATTTGGGCTACTTGTAGCTCTTAATGATGATAATGCTCCAGGTCTCCTGGCATCTTTATTATAGCATAGGACTCAGAGGAGTGAGTGTACCATTGGCTTGTCTGAACAGGAAATAAAATTACATAGACGGTATGGTCTTACCCACATAAAATCCAAAAATAAACAAGTAAATAAACATTTAGAAGACTTTGAGGAATCATTCTACCATGACGTCAAGGATATTTCTGTTTGGGAAATGGAGATTTTTCTGTTTAACGTATCTATAAAGTTCACGCTTCTAAATAATAATTTAAATGGCAAAATAGAATTATATTCTACTTTTAAAATTATATAATCAAGGTCTTATGGAGTATCCTCCCTTTTAGCTCTAAAATGCACACAATTTGAGCCCCGGAGCTAGAGGTCTAGGAGGGACTAACAACTTGCTGCTCCAAAAGATGGGGTTCCTGTGCTGTAGAGGGAAACACTGGCTGCTACAAAATAACCTCTTCTGTCCCACCTGGTCACATCTGTGGCCAGTGCCCTTACATGGTGTCAGCCAAGGTTTATTTTATTGTATGTGTGTGTGCCTGAGTGTATGCTGGTGCACCGTGGTCCTGGAGGAGCCCATGAGGTTAAAGATGTTGGATTCCCTGGAACTGGAGTTGCAGGCACCACGTAGGTGCTGGGAACTGAACCCAGGCTCTCCGCAAGACTAGCAGGCACTCTTAACCCCTGAGCTAGTTCTCCAGCCCCCATTCTCAGTGCTTGCAAACTATGAGAAAAATCAACCATAGTCATATATTTGTAACCAACTCATTTCCCCTATACAAACCTACAAATAGTTGTTGCTAATATTTTTCTGCATATACTTGGATGTATATACATTTACCAATTTTTCTGTGCCATTTTTTTTAAAGCTAGTTCAGGTGCCCACACTTTGTTCTTGGATCATTTATCCTCAACAGATGTCACAGCCATCGCCCCCGGCTCAGATCACCTATGTCATGAATGTGCAAACTCCCAATATAGAAAGGCTAGTTCCTACAGCTGGTGTAGTGGGTTCAGGTTCTAATCCCCTTTCTTAAGTGACTGAGGCAAGATTGAAAGTTCGAAGCCACCTTGGCTGAGTTTGAGGGCACCCAGGGCCATCTAGCGAACCCCAGTTAAGAGGGAAAATGAGGAAGAGAGGAGGAGAAGGAAGAAGGGGTTTCTATATTTTAATGGTTTCAATATATCTGACTTAGATTTTGACGATAAATTTAGATATTACTTCCTCAATATGTTTTATGCTTTTGAGTTATATGTGAAATTTCTTTTTAAACTACATTCTAAATGTCCCTGATAGCTAGAATATGCAAACAACCTTAATATACATCAAAAGAACACTAATTAATTTCATCCGTGAAATAGATCATTGTGGAACTTTAGATCCAATGTCTAATGTTTTCAGTGAAGAAAGCAGAATACAGAATGACTCTATGGTATTCTCTTATGAGTGCATGTAACTTGTGTATCTCTGAAACCATACATAAAATTTTTAAACAATCGTAGCTGTTGTTGGCCAACAGTGAATGACTCGGCAAAGCAGGTCTTGAGGACTAGACTAGGGGAAATTGTGGTTTTGACAATAAATATTTTTGGATAGTGTTTCACTCTGATCCTTCTAGAATTTGAAAAAACAAACTTCTCTGTACAATAAAAATGTTATGATTCTGAACAACCGTTAAGAACTTCACCTCTGTAAAGCAAACCAAGATCAAGAAAAGGTAACAAGGAAGTTAAAAGTCAAGTTCAACTAGTTCACAAAGTGAAGAGGTGACTTTTTAGGGTATGCTATCTACGGGAAAGGAAATTAAGTCATCACTATCCAAATATGGTGGACAAAGCAAGAACTTAGAGTCTGTATCTCACTAAGTTCGATAAAAGGCTGCAGTGTCTGAGTAGTGACAAGTCTTTTTGAATTGGGACTGTTGCATTTGTTAGGCCAAACATGTTAAAGGTCTTGTCAAAAAAAAAGTAGCTGTGAATTCCTCTGGCCTGAGGCAAGAGCCGATCCTCAGCTATCTGGTTAATTAGGTATCCTCACTCTCTGGGAAAATTGCAGAAGGCTCATTAATATCCGATGTAGGATGCCAAGGCCAAGCATGTGATGATCGCAGGCCCCGGAAGTGTGTTTATATGAATGAGTAGGGAAGTGGGCCACTGAGAGGCGATCAGCTGTACACACGCTCATAAATGTGTAAGAGGTACGGGTCATTTAGCCAAACACTGTTTTCTAACTAGGACAGGATTAGAAGCTAGAGAGCAGCAAAAGTCAGACACGCTAACTGGCAGCCCCAAGAAGGAATAAATTGTACTGGAAAGTACTACGGAAAAAGTATGGGTGTCTTTTTTTTTTTAATGTGGCCCCAACATGTCTTAAATGTCATCTCATAAAAGCATTTAAGTTCACAGGAAGGCGTTGTGGATCACGTGCCCCTTCGTGTCACCAAACTCTAGAACTTTTTCGAATGGCATCACAGAATCTCTAGATGCACTGTGTGTGTTTGTGTGTATAAAATGTAAGATAGAACATGCAATATTTGCCTGTGCTTTTACCCTCTCACGTCCTCATTTGTTTTCCTCTCTGCTGACTTTAGATCCCTTCCTTTCCCAGCACAGTCCCCTTTCTACTTTCATGTCTTATGCACACATATATTTCAAGTCTAGGTTTTGCATACGGTAGAAAACATATGTCTTTGAATCAGGCTTATTTCACTTAATGCGATGAGCTCTGGTTTCCTCCCCTTTTCCTGTAAATGACATAATGAAAAGGAGTATCATTCACTACCTGCAAAGGTCCTCTTAATGCTAGATTAATAAATATAACCGCCTGGGCTTCTCACCATTATAGTGGTTCACCCTGCTGCACAGCTACTAGAAACTAGAGAATGCCACAAAAGCCAGACTTATGGTATGTGGTTTTAAACCTGATTCATGAGAGATTAAGGCAGATGCAGATCAGAGCGCACCCCCATTCCTCGTAGAAAACACTCACAGCTCCTGACACAGTGCAGAGCTCTGGGTAACTGTCTGAAGAATCTACCTGCTTTGATCTCTGCCCTTTGCAGCCCACAGCGGTTTGTGTGCTAGTTTTAAAGAGCTGAATAGAAACTACCCATTAGTACTCCCATCTACTAAACAATTGATTTTGGAAGACAGAGAAAAGGAAATCTTTTTGGCCGCTGAAATGAATTCCTTTTCCTGCTCTTCAGGATTTAACATTCGTTCTGCTAATTTTTTCCGAGTTTCTGTTGATGGTGTTTGCTGTTCAGTTGCTAATGTAGTCTTTGGTCTTTAATGCTTTTAACCTTTCATCTCTGGTAATTCAAGTGGCTTTAAGAACTCTCCCCCACTTTTCCCATGTCCAAAAATTGATCTTCAATCAAATTTTCTTTCTGATGGGCCGAGCTTTTTACCTGGGGTGTACTCAGAATCAGGAAGTTTCTCTCTCTCTTTTTAAAGTGTGTATTAATTGTTCAAAATAGATGTTTTCATACATGCATTTAACCTATTTAGATGATAATTATCTTCCAATTTCCCTCCCTTTTCTCCATCCTCCTCACTCTGGCCCCCTTCTCCTTCCCAAACAGCACCATGGAAGCCTTTATAAGTACTGGTTAGTGTTTATCCCCCTCTTTTTTCCTTTCTTCTTCCTTCTCTTTTGTCTTCATTCTATCACCCCCCTCAGTCTCTCTCTTCCCATCTCCCTCTCCCTTTCCATCTCTTTCTCTCTTCCACATTTTCCTTCTTTTGTTCATGTTAGACTATTATAGGGAAAGTGGCCCTTGGACTTGAACTCCATGCTCCAGACATAGAAGAAAGGGCAGGTCACACGAAGTTACAGCCTTCAGGATTCCTACTTTCTCCCCTTATGCTGGGTTTTCGCTTTTTCAAGAGTTTCATAGTTAACACTGTCTTTTGGAAGCATGAGATGCATGACACTCTGGCAAGGTAATTCACAGTTCTGAATCACCAAGCTAATCTCTGCCACAAGCTGTGATAAAAATTTTAGACGTGAGGTTTTTTTTTTCCTCTCCATGGCAAACAGCTTAACCAAGAGCCTCTCAGCCTTAAAAACCCTCCTGGAGTTCCAAGCCTGAGTCCAGTTGAAATTCCTTTATAGGATGCAGTCCTTGGTGATGTAATAATGCCACCTTATTTCCAATGCTATAGAAGTGATGGAAGTCCTTTCTCTGTCTGTCTCTCCTTTAAAATGACAATAGCATTCTTTTCACAAAAATTCCAGCACATTGACTCCAACACAGCATCTTCAGGTATTTCTTTGGGGTTTTAATTATAACCATCTTTTTATAAAGGGAATTTTGAGGTAGAGCCTGGCACATTCCATTCACGCATTGCAGTGACGAATTCTTAGTGCCATTCGGTCACTTGTGGCTTTATTTTTAGGGGTAAATTTATAGTGAGCCCTGGATCACATGTCCAGTGGTATTCGAAGCATCTACAGCTGCTTACATAGCAGAAGTTCCGGGCTGCATTCCGGCTGTGAATCCCAGATTTGTGAGGACGGTACCGTGAGTAGCAAGAAAAAGGATTAATCTTGTAGAAATGTGCACACACATACATGCATACACACACAAATTCCCAGAGGACTTGCAGCGTGCAGTCAGGAGCATCCTGTCTTATCAGGAAGTTGCCCCCTTCAAAGACAGCATTTACGTCTGGTTTCTTATATCCCTGAATGAAATTTAATTAATTTTCTTCATATGTATATACATGTACATTGATATATACATGTGAATGATACATAGACATGAAATGGATGTATGTAGGTAAACACGTCATACAGGTGATGTCATAGATTTAAGGTTCTACAGCACATTGTTCTATCGTATCCCCTTATGGAAGTGCCATTGTGTAATTGGTGTTGAAGACAAACTAGCATGGTGTGCCCCTCACAGCTGCGGAGAAGACAGTGATAGAGAATTGATCAAGGCCTTGGCCATTATAAAGACCTGATTTCATCCATATGCCCTCAACTCCTCAAACCACACAAATAACAGTTGCCATCTTTAAGCAGGAACTCAGACCCTGGACTTAGATTGCTAGGCTTCCTTCTTGCTCTGCTTCGTCACGGAGTGACGTCAAGCAAGTAGCTTTGTCTCTCCGAGCCTCAAGCTTCTCTTCTGGCTATTTTACCAAGCTGCTGTGGAGATGAGATGAGATAAAGTACATAAAAACGCTTGGGATAGTTTGGGGCTCTAGATAAGCTGTTAGTATATGCTGGCTATTTTTGCTCTTTTGAAGGAGGAGGCGTGGGGCTGTGCTTAGGCTGTGCTTGAGGCTGGCTTGAGTGGAGAGGTCCCACCGCCGGAGGAACAGGTGCGCTGTGGAAATAAACGTGTGTCGGTACAAGTCGTATCCAGCAGAACACTTAAAATTCCTCCAGGATGGGCTAGTCTCTTGTGCAAAGATGGACTCCATCTCCAGACGTCAAAGATAATTGTCTCAGATGGAGATGGGCTAAAATAGAGAAGAAAATTATCCTGCAGCATTCTGAGGACTGGTTCCATGGATCGCCTACTCGAAAGTTGGGTTGGGCAAAGTGGATGTGTCCAAACAGAAAATTATATGCCTCCAAATTAAAAGAAAAAAGTCTTGATCTACTAAAAAAATGCTTATAAGTTCATCTTAAAAAATACAGCATGGGTCAACTGTATTATAAAGACCAGGAGAATGGGAAATCCTTTGTTTGTTCAGGTCATTTTGTGATACATTACTGAATGAAATAATTGTGCATGCGTTCAAGGAAATGGTGAGGGCTTCGTGCTTCTCTTCTGGATACTGGTTTTTCTTAACCTTCTTTATGATGGTTAGAGCAGTGCAGGTGGAGATGAGGAGAGGTTTTCTTGGAATAAAAATAGCATAAAATGAAAATCCATGGCATTCAGTTCATAAGAATGAATTTTCAGTTGGGTGCTCATTACCCCACGATTGGTGTAGGAATAGGCCTCACAGGTAAAGGTTTCTTTTCATAAGGAAGTCATGGGTCAAGTCCACGCCCCTCCACCAATTTCATTTTCTGATTATTCTCAGATTCAATCAAGCTTGACCCTTGTTAGTACAAACAGAATGAGATTTGGGGGTGAGGGGGAAACCTGACCAAGGCAGCGACTTTCAGAGAGGGACGTCCTGTCACGAAGAGGCAAGGCAAGACTGAACATTGCTGGGCTCTCCAGTGGTGAGGCTGTCTTGAGAGGCTCCGAGCATCTGGAGGGTGGGGAAGAAGCAGGAATTAGAAGAAAGCTAAGCTGGTCTGTGAGATTTTTCTAGCAATCAGACGTGTAAAGTTGCAAAATCACTGAGTGGTTTATTCTCGCTAGCACCAAGACAAAGCCTTTTGTCGGGAATATGTTCAGTGAGAATGACCGTTATACCTCAGCATCCATGGTTTTTTTTAGATAATTTGGCTCACTATAAGATAATAGACTAGAGGGCTTAAAGAGCAGAAGTCAACTTCTCGCAGTTCTCAGGGCTGAGAAACCAAAACCAAGATGCCAATAGGGGGCCCAGGGAAAGTATTCACCATGCAAGTATAAGGACCTGAGTTCAGTCGCCAGTGTGCACATAGGAAGCCAGCATTGGTGGCCCCTTCTTAGAATCCCAGGGCTGGGGGAGCAGAAGCAACCAGAAACCTGGGGTTCACGGGCCACAGTGAGATGCGAATCAATGAGAGACTCTGTCTCTAAAGACAAGGTGGTGGTGCCTGAAGAGAAAGAATGTCCAGTTATCCTCTGGTCTCTACATGCAGGCACATATACCTGTGTACTCCAACACACACACACACACACACACACACACACACACACACACACGATGGGAAAGGTTTAGTATCTAGGAGGCCTTCTCTTGGTACATGCATGGTTAATTCCTCCCTGAACTTTCTGGGGCCTAAAATACAAGGCCACAGTTGTCATTCACAGGACCCCATGTTCATGACCCAGTCACCACCATGAAGCCCAACACTCCTCCACCTTATGAACTCCCATCAGGCACTAGGTTTTAATTTATGTATTTTGTATGGACATAAGCATTCAGTCAAATACACCTCTGTAGTGATAACAGTGTGAGGTTTACACAGCTCAACAACATCACCATGTTATCAGGAAGATGGAGCTATCTCCCTAGTATTTCTATAAATAAGAATACATAAATATATGCTATTGTAAGAGATGAATAAAAACGTGAAGTAAAAAAATATAGGCAAAAGAGTTATGGTATCAGACAATTCGTAAAAGGTTATGTATTTTAAACTTTAAGTTCTTGGTGCTATATGACTGATTAAAAATGTTTTTTTCTTATTCACAAAAAAGATCGCTTTTATAGCTAATAATTTTATATTTTCAATTTGTTTCTCTTTAAGAGTCACTCAAACTGTGTAAGTTTTAGAACCCATAAAATCACTGTGGGTTGTAGTTTGTGCCTCAACAGAATTCGTAAAAATAAATAAATGAATGAATAAATAAATAAATAAAACCTCATGGACGGGTGTATAAAATATATGCATAGTCATCTCTCTGTGTCCATGGGGAACTGGTACCAGCTCTCCCTGCCTCCGTATATCAATACCCACAGAGACTCAGATGCCTTGTGGATAGGCCAAGTGGGTGCTTGCATACAACCTGTATACATCCTCCTATGTACCTCCACTTACTAACTAAAGTCTCATGGTATGGAAGCCTACAGATATTGGGTCTGGGAACATGGAGATGCTCCTGGATGCAGAGAGACAGTTTTATCTAAACTCTGCAATGGTTTCATAGCAAGCTGACCCAGTCCCGGTCCTCATCAATCCTGACTCTTCACTTTCATTCCATTTTTGCTGTTGTTGATTTTATTGTTCTTGGAACAAGGTCTCACCCTGTAGCCCATTGTGGTTTTGAGTTCTTAATCCACCCATGTCAGCCACCTCCCACCAAGTGATGGGATTAGAGTCATGCACCTCAGTATGCAACAAGTCTTTCACCTCTTTCAGTAACCCCTAGATTGGCCTTCAGGATACTACACCATGCTCCCTCAGGTCCAGCCCACCTCTCTCTGCTCTGATACCTGGCTGCTGAATTTGAGTGGGCTGCTTCTATGCACAAACCACACATCCATCAGCTACAAGAAAGAACTGGAATAAATGAGAATATTCCCTTGGCTGCCTGCATGTTACGAAGACCTGAACTTAACAACAGAGCCTTCTGGGGGCCATGCCTTCTTTCAGAATCCTGGAACAAGGTGGAATTGATATGGGTGTTTAGCTCCTGATAGGTGTCCATTCGCGAGGGCTGTCAAGTTTGAGATGCAATATCTACCTCAAGTATGGGTGTGAAAACCAACCCCACTGACACCTAGATCGACTCTTGCTGCAGGTGTCCTGCAACCTCAGATGCCATTGGGGCACTGCTGTATTTTGCAATGCAGCCTGTTCCGGACACAGCTGGCTCCCCACTGGCATCTGGTCAAACAGAAGAAACACAGAGCCTCCTGCTGGCTAGCCATCTGGGGCAATAATTGTTCCTTGGTTATCGATGGCACATCTCTAAGGTGACTCTGTTCCTTCAGCTGGTGGGGTTGTCACAAATGTGCACCTGGCAACAGCTGTCGCCTAGCCTCTGCTTGTGCTGGGTACCAGCTCCCGTGGGCTTAGATGGGCAAAGTAAGAAATGCCTGGGCATTTAGGAGAATCCTGGGAGCAAGGGAGGAGGGACTAAACAGAATAAGGCAAGGAGCTCTTCAACAAGGGTTTCCGAGTAATGTTGTGCATGCATGCATTCTTGGTAAAAGAAAACAACACAAGGCTGTTCCAGAACAACTCAAAAAGCTGCCTTGCGTCGAGCTAATATCTGCACGTGTACATGATGTACGCATGCACACAACTACAGTCACACACATATGCATACACATTCACACACCTCTTCACTGCTGTGGGTCCAAGTTTGAACTAGCAGCTGCCACCCCAAAGGGCATTACTACATCCGGGCTTTCTTACATTTACCCTTTGACTCTGAAACCTGGTTCCCTCTCTGCTACTAGATTCAGGCCTCCATTACAGGTTATTGGTGGGCTTTCACAAAACATTCAGATTTTTCCAAGTGTGTTTAAATTTCACAAGGCTTGAGTGTGAGGAAATTCAAGGCATCCAACACTCTCCAACTCTTAATGCTTCTGATAAAGGCCCAGGGCTTTTGTTAGATTAACTAAAAACAGTTAACAATTATAATTCCAGGGCAAGTGGGAAGTGAGTTCATTAACTAGTTAATTGTGCCCACTCAACACAGCCTTTCAAACGTATTTCTAAACAGATGCGTAGGATTGGATGAAATATCAAATGTTTTCTTAAATAATATCCTGTGAATTCACTCATTTAATTTTAGTGTATAAATAGTGATAAATGATTTGGGTTTCTTCCTCAAAGGGATACACATTGAGTGGATGGATTGCAAAGGATTGTGAGACAGCAAATCTGAACTCCAAATGTGATGGAATATTTAATTATCATCTTTTGGGAGGTACTTTTTACGTATCTTTTTATTCTTACTGAGGATTAAATTAAAACTAAGGCTCCAATCCTTTTTGTATCTTGATGTGGGATTTCCCTCTGTATGCTGTGGTTACCATTAATGAATAAAGAACTGCTTTGAGCCTATAGCAGAGCAGGGCGGGGCAGAGCAGAGCTAGGCAGGGAGGACTGGACTGAATGCTGGGAGAAAGAAGGGCGGAGTCAGAGAGATGCCATGTAGCCCCTACCAGAGTCAAACATGCTGGAATTTGTCCGTAAGCCACTGCCACCTGGCGATACACAGATTAATGGAGATGGGTTAAATTAAT
>LOJH01030360.1:0-17132 GCA_001685095.1 Ellobius talpinus | reverse complement strand
TGGGGTGGGGGCTGGCTGCTGGGACTGGGGTGGGGATAGCTGGGCACTGTTCAAATCAGTTTGCTCCTTCTGTTCTAACAGGAAGCCCACCATGGTGGTCAGAAGTCATTACTCATTCCTTACTGACAGCTGCCACTTCCCATGGTTTATGTCACTCCATGAGCCGGGTGGGGAGTGGTGGTTATTGCCACCTGCTGTGAGAGGGGCCAAGGTGGAAGGAGGGGGAGCAGGGTGGTCACACTGAGGCCCTTGCTGTGTGTGACACAGCACCTGATGGAGTGACTTAGGGAAGTAAAGGCTTACTGTGGCTCACAGTCTGAAGGGACAGTACATCATGGTGGGGAGGATGTGGACGCCGGAGGATGAGGCAGCTGGTCACACCACATCTGTAGTTCTGGAGCATGAGGCAGCTGGTCACACATCTGTAGTTCCGGAGCATGAGGCAGCTGGTCACACCACATCTGTAGTTCCGGAGCATGAGGCAGCTGGTCACACCACATCTGTAGTTCTGGAGCATGAGGCAGCTTGCTGTCTCCTTTTCTTTCAGTCTGGGCCCACAGTCCATAACATGGTGCTGCCCACATTCAGAATGGGTCTTCCCACTACAATTAAACCTCTCTGGAAATGCCCTCTCCCACACGTGCCCAGAGGTGTGTTTCCAAACTCAGTCATGATGACAATGAAGATGACCCTCACAAGGAGTGAGGCAGGGTTCCAAGCCAAGTAAGTCCACTTGTTCACACCCTGCATCCTGCTGCTTCAGGTGGACTGACCTGCTAGGGCCCTCTAGAACCACCTTAGGTATCCCTCACCCACAGGCTCTTTTCTGGCTGCATCAAATGGACGGCAATGCTCTGATGGCTGAGCCCTGGTTCTGCCCCTTGCATACCATGACAAGATCTCCACTCAAGGGTGTGAGTGCAGCCCTTCCCTCAAAGGGAATCATGCCCTGGCGTCTCCTACTGGTAAATATGGAACTCCTGCTCTGAACATGGGCTCACACTTTCTACTAAATGAGGTAGGATTACTGGTTTTGCATAAAGACCCTGCATCTAGCTTAGAGCACCTGGGGAGTATAAGAGTTTGGCTAACAGGTCCCCTGGAAGAGATAACAGGAGGTCCCATGATCCACCGTCGATAAGAGCATGTCCTCTCCTGGCCCAGAAGCATTCATTCCTCTCAGGCTGCTGATGGTGGTCACACTACCACTTGCGTTTCAGCGGGGTTAAAGCATGTGCACGCTACAGCAGAGAGATACAGCTTGGCTTCTAAGGAGCCAGTGTAGTCAGTGCACAGCATGCTTCAAGCATGTTTCTACACTTAATGCATGTGCATCTGTTTGCATAGTTCTGTGTGCATATCAGGTTGTTTCCATATATGTGCTTATAGATGAGTCTATGTTATAGGTGCATGTATGTATCGGTTTTGATCCACCAACATCCACCTCATGGCCATAGCAGTAACTCAGGCCTGCGCACAGCCTGGTGTCCACACCTATTGTCTAAAGGCCCACCTTGGCTTCCTGTGCTCAGGGTTATCCTGCTTGGGGTTTAACAGCAAAATCACCAGCAAAAAGAACACACACACATGAAGAATGTGGCCAAATGGGGCTCACACACTTGTCCAACGACCACACAAGTCAGGCATGGTGGCACATACCTTTAGTCCCAGCACTTGGGAGGCAGAGGTAGGTAGAGGCCAGTTCCAGGACAGCCAGTTACATAAGCAGTCCCAATACCCCCTCCCTCCCTCCCAAATAGGAATTTAAGAAGGCCACACAATACTGTCTGGCTGCACCCAGCGAGGATGGTGCAGAACAATACCACTGACTTTGGTCCATGAATGACTGCAAAGGTATTGGTTTGGGGTTTCAAATATATCTTAGTGATGTGAATGGCAAAGGACTGATGTGCCTTTGGACCAGCCCATGGCTGTTGCTCAGCTCCTCAGCAACCTCACTGGGCAACTGTCCAGAGACTACCAGCTCTATGAGGGGCAGTCTTGGCCCTACTGCAGAAGACTTGGCTGACAGCAGACGACACAGCACCTGCTCCTCTACCTCGCAGGCCTGGGCCCAGTGTAGAAAGGGTGAGCACCCCCTTAGAGAAGTTGGAGAAAGGTTCAAGACAAAAAAGCCCAAGATAACCACTGCTTGAAGCCATCCGGGATGTCTTCGCTTCAGCCCCCTGCAGAATTGTCAGGCCACTTTCGGGCCATTAATCCGGGTCCTTCAGGAGCAGTTACATTAGCCCATCCTAAACCCCAGCTGGGCCCTGGAGGGTCAGGGAAACAGCAGTGCTGGAGCCAGCTGGAGCTGGGGCTCCAGGGTGTGCAGTACCCCTTGGTCTGGGCACTGTAATATACCATCTGTGCTCCTGTGGGGCTGTAGGATAGATACATGCGTGCTCCCCACATGAGAGGGCCCACTAATGGATAAGACTGCCTCCTATTCAAGAGGCCAGGGGCAGGGAAGGAGGTGCAATCCCATGGAGGATGGAGAACTCCTTACTCCAGTACCAATTTGGGTGGGGCTAGGTCAGTCAGCAGGGGTCCAGCTGAATCCAGTCTGTGGGCAGAGCCAGTGTGGGTGTGGGGCGAGTCCTATGAAGACAGAACAGGCTCTGCCCTCCGTGATGACCATGCAGCTTTCTTAATGGAACACAACCGCTGAACTTGGTACATTTCAAGCACTTTAGCCTTTCAGGACAGCAGACTGCTGATGGAACCCATCTTCAGAGGGCGGGCGCCATGTTAATGAGAGGCCAAATTTCATATGCTTGCAAACTTTCCCCCCTGCGGCCTGCTGCTCCGCACACCCCACCCCCCAACAGAAGACTGCATCAGAGGGAAAGAGAGATTTCCATAATTTATAGTATGGCATTTCACTGGGGACAAACGCTAATCTGTACTTACCGATACATTTAAGAAAATGCATCCTCCCGCAAGCCTGCGCCATTTACGACTCTTGGCACAAACCGCAATGCTCAGTCTTCAATTAAGGGACACCTTAGGGTTCATTATCACACAATTGCTCCCTGTGAACCATGCCAAATGCTGTTTTGGCACTGAGCTTGGAAGATGAATTAGAAGGAAGTCTTCCCTGTAATGCCCTCTCCAACTCCCATTACCGTCATCAGCGCTGATGCCCTCTTGGCCGGCCCTCCCCCTCCCTGAGTGGCTTTCACTATTCAATTTCTCAACGTCAAACTCGATTCTCTAGAGGTGTAGTTAAAGATGCCACATCTCCTTTTTGTCTTCCGGCTCTCAACAGGCCTCAGTGTGGCCCAGATGGGACACTCTCCCCACCCCCTTTTGGGCTAAAGGATCCACAGATGTGGCTTTCACTCCTGTGTGGTGTGCACGCATGTGCGCATGCACCCCCCACATACACACCAAGAGGGTTCTGAGCAAGGATTAATGGGCCTGTTGTCTATACTATCCCACAGCACAGAGGTACAAGGTGAAGGTTGAACCATGCAGATTCTCTGGCAAGAAACTGAATTTCAAGCCAGTTGCCTCCAAAAGGTGACAGAAAACAGCCAGCAGAGTGGCCTTTGCCCCATCAGGTTCTGTGGTCAGGCCTGCAGGGGACTAGGGAGGTATAGTCAAATGGTATGAACAAATGGCTGCATCTGTTGCTGTCCCAGGTCCTAACAAACCAGAGTCCCACCTGAGCCTGAGAATAACCACCACCCAGCAGAGCGTAGCTAAGTGGGTCACACATACACGGGTGCACACGAGCAGGGTCCATGTGTATTTAGGTGAGTGCATGACCAAGGTCTCAGGCTTAGGATGGGGTACAGACCCACTGGTGTTTCTTGACACCACACCTTCCCAGGCCCAGGCAGGACTGTTCACTCAGTCTGCTATGACAGGGAAGACTTGTCCTCACTGTGGTCCTTAAGTCAAAAGGCCTCATGTAAAGTTACACCTAAAACCAGTTTTGTTTCAGAAGTCACCAGGGGCTGTGCACTAACAGGTCAGGCTGATGCAGGGCAAGGTGACCTCAGCTAGGAAGTGCAAGAGCCAGGGGTCAGCAAACAAAACAGACTGAGAACACTTTGCCCACAAGATATCTTGTGGAAATTTTATTATATAGAGTGTAAAATGAATTGTCAGTCAAATAAAATGAACACCTTAAAAAACAAACAAACATGCATAACATTTCCAACTGCCTTTTTTTTAATAGTTAGACATTTCAAGCATTGTAAGGAAAATGAGAGAACTAGAAACTGTAACTTGAGCACATTTCAAACGGAATGTTCCTCAGGGTCAATTCAAAATGCAAGAAAAAAATAGCTTCAATTCAGTTTTTTTCTTTAAAAATACATGTTATCTGTACAAGATACACTACAGTAAACATTGGAAATCATATTATCCCTTTTATTAAATCAAAATTATTTAACTCATACTGTGGTTAATACTAGATTTATTTATTTATCTAGTTAATTTGACAAATATTAAGAAAATATTTAAAAGAAAAAAGCAAAAAACACCTTGGAATTAAAAAATAGTTACTACATTTTATATGGTTTAATGTCCACAGTGTTTGTTAAAAGTTATATTGAATTTCTTTTTAATATTAAAAATAACAGTATTTATATTTCTGAGAATAGAGAAAGGCTTTTTGTTTTTAAAACCAGCTTGGAGGTCTTAGACACACAACTGCACCGGGTAATAGAGATGGGCAGCTTACACGAAGGTGGACTGTGTCTTTGCATTACCCTCAGAACGCTAGAAACGACACAACCCACCAACGCCCCTCCTGCAACAAGGACCCGTCTCAGTTCAGAATTCACATCATTAATTACAATACATAATAGTTCAGTTTAAAAAAACGCAATAAAAACTGGACAGCCAAGATACAAGAAATTGGAGGTGAAACACTTAATGAATTTACATTTACGAATATTTAAATACTGCTTAAAATTTTTTAAAAGAATTTGTTACATTACCACCTAAGACTTCCAAGCCATTTTTCTGTTGCAACAGAAAACAGAAACAAACAAACAAAAAAACCTGTAAATAAAAAGACACAACAATAAAACAAACCCATTATCTGATGAAACGTCAGGACTCTGAGGAGATCTGGGCACCTGAGCTTGCAGGTTTTGCTCCAGAAGAACCCCAGAGCTTACACATTGGAGTAACAAAGAAATCATGACACAGAAATTACCAGCAATGTTTAGTAACTAATTTTCCCAATTTTTAGAAAATCTGTTAATCTAAATATAGTGTTTCACAGAACAAACAAAGGTTCTTCATTGAAAGGTCTGCAAATCTAAAAATCTCTGTAACAAACAGGTTTCTCTCACACTGATTTCGGGGAAGAGCCGTGCTGCAGACGCCCATCTACTGCTCCTGTTGGGGGGAGGGAGAGGGTCAGCCCCGCGTCCAGCACCCAGCTACCTGATGCTGGAGTCTGAGCACCCCAGGGTCTAGGATCAGGACACTGGGGAGGGCTTTTCCTGGGTTACCAGCCCCATCACCAACTTCCTACAAGGCCTGACTGGCATCAGCTTCCCAGGAAGGAGCCTCGAGGGAGCACTAGGTGGCGGAGGACTGGAGAGTCCTCCAAGCTTGTGCACATAAAGAAATCAAGTTGGTCCTATACCCACTTGGCCCCAGGAGGGTGTGGACCTATTACCACTGCTGTGCAAACAAAGGCCCTGGAGTTCACTGCAGACCCAGGGAAAGTCCGGCACTTATTTAGTTGGGCTAGAGAAGGGGCAGCACTTGAGCAAGCTCAAGGCTGGGACAGAGGGAGACAGAGGAGATTCCCACAGTCCTGTGTGCTCACCCTGGGACTAGGCAAGCACAAGGCTGGGTGGCATCATGGCGCTGGAGACTGGCTACAGACCTGGCTGTGGGCCTGAGCCTGCCCTAAAGTCTGCCCGTAGAAGGCGGCCTGCTGCCTGTAGTACTCCGCCCAGGCCATCGTGTAGTCTGGTGGGGAGCTGGCCTGAGGGGCAGCACTGGTGGTATGACCTAGACGACAAAGAGGAGACAGAGTTACAGAAAGGGGAGGAAATGGGAGGCCCTTCTTCTCAGGCTGTGAGACATCTGTTTCCCCGGACTGCTGCTGCCATTTGGTGCCGCAGAGGTGCTTGCCATATAAAGTGCTGTGGGTCTTCTGCGCTAGGCTCTGCCATAGCTCCCCTAGAAGCTACACGTCTACAGGACTCCCATACACCAACTGCCTGCCCAGCAACTCTGGGTGCCACAGTGGGGAGAGACAGTGCAGGGTGTTCTCAGACGGGGTGGGGCGGGGTTGGGTAATAAGTTGTGGAGGCACCTAAACTCCTCCAGGCCCCCAGGGAGACCACCCGACACCCATCTGTCAAGTCACCAGAGGAGCTAGTGGCCCAGAGAGGACTGCCCTCAAGGCCAGGCAGCTTCTGACAGCCTTACCTGGACCTTCCCATTGGCGAGAGACTGCTAGGTGCAAGATGCTGCCATGGGAGCCCTTTGGCAGACCCAGAACTGGTTTAGACTAGAATAAGCCCAGACCCTTTGCTACTCACAATTACTCAGGGGACATTTTGGTGTTGGCATCCCTCAAGCCTGACTTGGTTCCTAGTATTATAAAGAGAATGGACTTTCACAGGAAAGACCAGCATCCAGTCAAGTGGCAGCTCCCTTCCCGCACTGTGTCCTCTTGCTTGCCGTAAAATGCGCCCCCCCAACTGTGAGGACAATGCAACCAGCAGCAGCCCCTGGCCATATCTCGCTTCCCCTGACAGGGTGTGGGAGAGACAAGGTGGGTGTGCAGACCAGGTGACAGGATGGCAAAGCCCACACCGGGCAGTGTGGTGGCTGACTCACTCTTTTTGTAATAGTCCTCCCAGGCCTTGCTGTAGTCGGGCTGGCTGCTCTGTGGCTGGCTCTGCTGGCCTGTGCAGAGAAGAGAACAGTCAGGCCTTGCTCATGGACTCCATCCTGGCTTACTTGGCCCCCAGCTGTGAAGGCCCAGTAATCACTGAGCAAGGCTGTAACCAAGGTCATTAGGAGGCAGAGCTGGAAGTCACAGTCTTCTTAGATTTTCTGGACCTAGTTCCTAATGGACAGTGTCCAAATGGTGCTGAAACCTCATCAGTTTCCTCATGCTCCACCACTATCCCTCTGGACAAGAAAGGTGAGGGGGGAGGGAATCCCCTGTGACATGAAGGCACAGGTCTGGGGTTTGAAGCCAGAAACACACTGTGCATGTGCTAGTGGCAGAAGTAACAGCACCCAGCTGGGAACTTGTCCAGCCTTTCTGCATGGAAACAGCACAGAGCCCTAGGCAACTCCTTCTCCACTGTTGGCAGGGGAGGCAGGAATGAGGAGACGCCCAGTGTCAAGGCAAGGTAGCATTAGGCCTTCGGGCAGGTAAGCAGAGGGACAAGGCAGTGAGGCCAGGAACAGCACCTTTAGTAATGAAGGGCAGTCTAAGGAACGTGAGGAATGTGCCGCTCACACAGCTCAGCAGTGTCTGTTATTTTTTGCCAAGCCAATTAGCTGAAGAGCAGTGGCAGGGGAAAAGGACAGTTGCTGAACTGCAGGGGAACAGCTTCTGTCTTCTTTCCTGAAACATAGGGGTGTGCACAGGACTGCTTCCAACCTTTTTCCACAGGCCTTGAACTGTACACAGGCAGAGCTCAGCCAGACAGGTGGAAGCTGCCAGCCTTTCTTTCTTCCTCCTGTTCGCCACCCACACCAAGGCCAATCAACTGGGCTTCATGTTCTGCTGAACCCTCACCCTAGTGCTCCTTTTGGGGGCACAGGGAAAAGCAGCTTTCCTCTCAGGGCTTCCTCTGGAAACAACGGGGCAAATGGGACCACAATTCTGTCATCCTCTTGGCTTGAGGGAATGCACAGAGCAGAACGGTATCTGACAGACCAGCACCGCGAGAACCAGCTCCACGAGGCGAGCAGACAGCAGAGTGCTGGAGAAGGTGACAACTAGGAACCCAGTGCTACCAGCTCAGCAGAGGAAGTCTGGTCAGTGCAACAGAGGGTGGATGCCATCAGGGCCTTGCTGTCAGGGAAGCACCTGTCATAGTTTGACACTCGTGCCATCATGTTTGGGAAAGTCAGAGCAGAGCTGGGTGTGGAGATGGAGGGGCAAGACTGCACAGCCCCTCTTTTCAGTAGTGTCCTGGCCAGGTAGCCCTTAGCAGAGACAATTCTGTTAATTTCCCCTGAAGTCCAAGGGACAGAAAAAGCCCCTCTGAAGTCACCGATGAGAAACGAGGTCACCGTGACACAAAAAGACTGCGTGAGAGGGGTGCTCAGCAGGGGAGGGGGCTGTGGAGAGCAGAGCCCAGGGAAGCTCCAGCTGCAGCTCAGCCCTCAGAAGGAAAAGGAGACTCTTACCATACCTAACCACACCCAGTCACTTCCAGCCCTACCCCACGCTCTGAGGGGGTCCCATGAGCCAGGGAAAGTAGTCTCAGCTTCCTGGGCATTCCCACATACTGGGCCTCCTGGGCCCCATCTCTGGGGAGGAGCTAAACCAAGATGCAGCAGAACACCTCCTGCCCCTCAGTTCCCTGGATCTGTGACCTCAGGCAGGCCACCTGGCGCACACCCTCACCCTCTTGAGTCACTTACTTGGGACTTGTGTGGGCTGCTGCCAAGCCTGGTAAGTGCTGCCCCAGCCCTGGGTCAGAAAAGCTGGAGGGCCGCTGTGGATGACAGAAGAGTCCTTCATGACAGCACGGGTCACATGCCCTCCCCCTGCTTTCCAAACATCCTTCTCTGTTTGATGCCCTCCCCCTCCTACTGGCAGAAGGACAGGTAATCACCTACCTCACAGGGGTGCTGTGGGGGTTCCCGTTAACTTTAGCAGCCATGTTGGGGAAGCCCCTGGGAGGAAAGGCGCTGTAGGGAAGGAGGAGAACAGTTGATGTGCAGGAAGGGCTGCCCTTTCAAACCCCTCCCCTCCGTCCACACACCCCAAGCTCTGAGGCTCTACCCTGACTGCTCAGTTATCCACAGAAAGGAGAGGAAAACACAGTGCTGCCATCCCTGCCCAGGACTTCTGAGAAGCAGGACAGAGGAGGTTGGACAGGTAATAAACCTTCCACCAAAATGGAGGTAGAGGACTCACTTTTGATGTGGCGCAGCTGGTGGCTGGCTGAAGGGGCTCTGTCCAAAGGCTGCAGGGGCTCCGAGGCCGGCACCCTGTGTGGGCACAGAGGAGCTCTCACCCCTGTCACTGTGTTACTGTACCCTCCGCCCAGGGAAGCCCACTATGGGAGGCAAGTCAAGTGAAGGAGACAGTTCTGCGCTCATACTAGCTTCCTTCCCCCAGCAGACAGTGTCTGCAGTGGTGGCTCTGCCCCTCAAGTGACCAAGACCACCACACAGCCAGTCGCCACCATGATTGCCCTGGCATGTCACCCTGGGGGAGGACCAACCTGCTTGACTCTCCCGTCAATTTAGGCTGGCCCAGGGCTCTTTCTGCCATTCTACGTCCCCATTGAGGTGAGCAGTGGCCCATCTGTCCTCCATCAACACTCCCTTTCTTTATCTGCTTTGAGGTGCCTGAAACTAAAGCCAGAGTCAATGAAATCTGCCTGCAGGGCTGGTGGCCAGGGTGACGCCTGAGGGAGCCTGGGGGCAGTGCTGGGGGAAGGCTGCTGTCCAGCTGCTCATCTATGCCTGCGGGGACACGCTCGGAGGTGTCCACACGCTGGAGCCGTGGCCAGTCATGCCACAGGCTTTCACTGCATCTCGGCCTGGCATTCCCTGAGCCTTGGACTTTCCCTTAGGCAGAGCAGGAGAGGCTGCCCCCATTTGATGTGAGGATGGAAAGGCGCAGGAAGCACAAGGTTCTGGGGGAAAACAGGTACCTTGGACATCCAAAAGCAAATCCAGCTAGTATAAGCCAGGTGGGGAAAGGCCTGTGTACGTACGCCAACTTTCTCATCTATGAGATGCCTGGCCACCTCGATCTGCTGAGGAGCACCCCTGATGGTAAATATCCGCAGGTTGGGGTCGGTGTTAGGAGGGGGGTTCCGCTGAAGCTCCACGTGCGCACCTGACTGTTGGTTGATGCTTTTGATGTTCTCGCCCCCTGCAGGCAGGAGATACAGTTGATTGGACCAGAGGTGGCTCTGAGGCTGGAAGGTACTCTTGTCCACAGACAGCCACTTTCTTCTGCTTACTGCACACAAGGGCCCTGACAAAATCTAGGGCTTCTTGTTTGCAACACTAGCTATCTGGAGTGAAGATGACCATTTGAAACTGGACTGAGGCCTGCGGTCATAGGAAGGTCTGGGCCCAAGGCCCTTGGATCTGCTGGTCACTGAACTCAGTCCTGCCTTGAAGTCCACCCAGAGAAGGCTGATTCTTCTCACTGTGAGATCGGAGACCTGATGGCCCTACCATACACAATGGAGCCTTCAGCCTGGGCAGGGGCTGCCTTCCCTCTACAGGCCAAATGGGCGGCTACAGGCCCCAACAATGCCTGGAGCCCACTCTGGCCTTTAATATCACACCCTGTTCCCTCTCAGGTCCCTCTGCCTTGGTGGGGGATGGGTCCAGACAGAAGCAGTACAGAGAGGGAGGAGGCAGGGCACAGCCTGGGTGGAGCAGGGTGATGGAAATATAGTTGTTCTCTCTGAAAACCAGCAAGACTCAGTCTTTTAATGAAATGTGCGTAACAAAAACTCCACCAGCCAGTGAACAATGACCCAATTCTTCTGAAATTTCACAGAACTTACAGATCTACTCCACCAACTTTGTGGGAGTAGAGTATAGACAGAATACACAGAAAACCTAGAGCATAGGTTTTACAAAATTGAAGAAGATAAAATGTTGAAGGTCTGGTGTAAGAAGAGCAGGGAGGCCATGAACCAGTGCTGGGCTGCCGCTACCCATTTCCAATCAGACTCAGCGTGAAATGACATGTGGAACACACCGCAGCATATCCCAAAGCCTGCTGCACACACGCCAACCTTTCCTCAGCACACACCACCAAAGTGAGGCAGATGGAGAACAGCGGGAACAAGTTTGTCTTATTCCATCTGGAAGGGTCACGAAACAAAAATAGTAAGCCTTCCTGAAGCAGGGCAGTCAGGCTCACTGAGCACAGACTGGAGGATGATAGGTGAGTGTTTGCTACATGCCAAGTGCAGCTCCGGGACCCTTTTCTCAGAGGCCATGGCCTTCATCATCTCTGCCCCATGAAGAGTGAGCAGCTTGCTCCCAATCAGTTTTGTAGATTCAACAAGGAACAAAGAAGAAACAGAGACCGTGACCACAGGCACCTGCATCAGTCCAATCTCAGATGGCCCCCAGCCAGCAGGCAAGAACAAGTGTGCCTGAGACTGAGCACTGGCAGGCCGCAGGCAGCAGAGTCCCCAGCAGCCCACCTTAGCCGGGCCAGCAGCCCAAGATGCTCTTCTGGGACCTCAGGAGCATGCTAATTGGGTATGGAGGCACTGCAAAACTGCATGGGGCCAGAAGGAGTTAATTTAAGTTCATCTTCCTTCAAAATGAGGTCACTAGTTTGGCACATGGTGGCTGTCTTGGACTCATTCAGCAGCTTGCTCCATTCTTCTACCTGATGGGGGGCAGAAGTGACCCACCAGCAGCCGGCTGGATGTGAAATCGTAAAGCAATTAATCAAAGCTGCTAAAAGGCCTGGCTGACAAGAGCAGGGCTGGCCAGACTATCTGTCAATGTTGCTGTGTTTATCATGGAAATCCAGCAGGGGCCCGGGAGGCTGTCCAAGGGCAGAAGCTGGGAGAGCTCTTTCTCCTTTAGCCACATGCTTTTCCCAAGAAAAGGAAACTGCTCACATGAGAGATTCTCACCAGGGTCACCCTAGTTTATGGGTCTCACACTGTGAGTGAAAACAGGAGCAGGGTGTCAGCCACCACTTCACTCTGTTGTCACTGTCCTCTAGGAACTACTTGGGTGGCTCTGTGGAGGACGGACAAAGATACCACATACATGCACACAGATGGGGTGCTTCTGCCAGGGTTTGCTCAGACACTCAAATGAGAGTTATCACTCACAAGATGGTTTCAAAAGGCCCAGACACACATAACTGATCCCTTATCTATAGGTATCAGGTGAATTGAATCTCTTAGTATTGCCAACAGGTTTGATGGGCTGTCGGAATGTCTACCATTCTAAGTAGCTAGCAGGATCAATGACATACTTGGCAGCATGTACCAGAAAACAAAAACAAACTGCTCCATTAGTCACCATGCTACAATTCCAGCATCTAGAGCAGAGGTCCTCAACTTGTTGGTCACGAGCCCCACAGGGGTGACAGCAAATACTCTCCATACCAGATATTCACATTACGACTCCTAACAGGAGCTATGGCATAGCAATGAAATCATTTTATGGTTGGGGTCACCATAACAAGAGGAAATTAAAGGGTCACAGTGCAATTAAAGGTTCACAGGAAGACTGAGAAGCACTGACCTAGAGGCTGGGACAGACAGGAGGGTCACAATGTAGAGGCAGCCTGGTCTCAAATCAAAACCCTTCTTCACTATTCCTACCACCCAATAATCTGAAAGACATGGCTACAGGAGAGTAATACCTTGAACGAGCACCAACACTTCCCCAAGGAGTGGTAACTACAGATCCTGGGGCTCCCTGGTGGTAATACCCACTTCAGCTCCCAAGGTTACATGGACGGGGCTAAGATCTGCGGGTGGGGACAGCCCAAGTCACATTCCCTATAACAAGAAATCTTAGGGACTCTGTGGAGAAGTCATTTTCTCCCTATGTTGTCAAATGAATAGTGAAGGAAAACAAAAGCCAATGTCAAACAGAAGCCCTGTTGGTAGCAAAGTTCAGCTCAGCGATCCCAGGGATGCCAGCCAAGTCTCGGTGGCCCATGGCCTATGCTGCCTGCTCCCTCCTAGCTGGCAGGAAGGAACAAGGTGTTCCACCCAATGTTACAAATTGCCCCCGAATGTCTAGGAGCAACTAGCAAGACAATCTCTACTCTCCTCACAGGGTGTTGGCATTACTGAAAGGCTCCTATGCTGTCCACGAAGACCAAGTGGGCAAATCCAGTGAGGGAAAGTTTAATGTTCATGTCAGAAAGCACTCTGCAGAAGGCATGAGTGATGACCTCACATGGCTAAGTTCATTCCAGTCTACAGAAAAAAGCCTGAGGCCCACACCTCCCAGTCTCTAAAAGACGAACAGATCCGGGTGGTAGGTTTAATTTCCTGCCTGTCTACACCCAAACAGGTGTGTTGCCTCTATCATAACAAGCCAAGTCAAGGACCCCAGAGGATGCCATAAATATAGGCCTGAGAGTTGGCTTCCCCTCCCTTGAGCAGCTGTAGGGGACAGAAACCCCAACAGTTGCCTCTTACCTTTGCCTATTACAAGGCCACACTTATCAGCTGGCACTGTGTATGTAATTTCCTGGACACTACCAGGAGTGCCCACACTCCAGTCCCCACGGCCACGACCTCCTCTTCCTCTAGCTACCGCCAGGCCTCCAAGGCCATCTCTTTCCTGGTAAGGAAAAAAGGTAACAGTGAGGATATCTGCCACTGCCATTAGCACATCTCACCCTCTCTGGTGAGATGGTTAAATGACAGAATACACCAACACCACACACTGGACCCTCAACATTTTAGACTTGGAAGCTCGAATTCAGAACAGAATTAATCAACATTTTGTTATAAAAAGATACCCGTGGACGCACACAACATCCAAACAGCTGCTTAAAACCAGAAGCCAGAAACTCTGGGCAGAAGCCTGGGACCATCTACTTTTCATTACAAGGCCCTCAAGATTAGGCTTTACTTGAAGTTGAGGCTAACTCACACTGGGTCTGTCAGCAGATAATGGATACGGAAGAGCTATCACAAGTAGCATTTGAGAGTGGCAGGAGGGGCAGTGCGTGACTCTACTTCTCCACAAGGGCCAGGAGAAAGGAGAAAAGGACTTAAGGAAAAAGTTCTCGGTATGGTGAGATGGTCCTGAGCTTGATCCTGAGACTCACCTGGTGGAAGGGGAGACCCAAATCCTGCCAGTTGTCTTTCGACTTACACACATAGGTTATGGCACATGAACATGCACTTATAATGAGTAAATATAAATATAATTTTAAAAAAAAGGTGGTCTTGCTACCAAGAATGTGTAGGAAGATCCTCAAGAGAGTGATTTCTTAGAAAGGATGGTGGCAGATGTCCAAAACCCCGGAGAATTAGGGGGAGAGGGCTGAGGCAGGAGGAGTATGAGTTGGAAAGCTAGCCTGTCTTTAAGATTGAGGGATAGAAAGCTGGGTAGTGGTGGTGCACGCCTTTAATCCCAGCACTCAGGAGGCAGAGGCAAGCAGATCTCTGAGTTCAAGGCCAGCTTAGTCTACAGAGCAAGTCCCAGGACAGGCACCAAAGCAACAGAGAAACCCTGTCTTGAAAAACCAAAAAGACTGAGGGACAGAGGGACCTAGAAAGGCTGGCCCAAGGTTGGGCGTGTCCAGGAATCGTTAGAGTGACTGCACTCAAAGGCAGCAGGCCTCACTCTGGGGTGCGGAGTGAACCTGCAGTCACGGTAAGCAGGCTGGCATGGTGAAGAAGTGCCTGCTGACTATGGAGAACTAACCGCACACTCACCTAGAAGCTGGGAGCCTAACAAGTACACAGTTCTCTGAGGGTTTCTCGTGAGACTCTGGCATGGGCAGCCAGCTTTTCCAAGGTGGATGTGAGAACAAGGTGGCTCTGTAGCTTTCAAACTTATACAGAAAAGGTGTTAACTAAGTTCAACCCCAACAAACCACCTGGGCTCTGATTAAAACCCAAGCCACGCACAGGTGAATCAGGGACTGAACAGGAGGTACACATTTACAACTGAGAAGCAGCCCTTTACTCTAAGACTGCTGGCGAGAGCCACACCTGGCATATCTCGGTGAAAACCCTGGCAGAACATAGGCAGAATAACCCAACATAGGCAGAATCCCAGCAGGCACCTCAGAACTTGTCAGAGGTCAAGAGCTAACGAAGAAGTAGATGATTCCCAACAGGCTGCTCAGACCTCTGACTCTAGTTACTGGTAGCCTTCACTCCTGCTGGCCTGGAGGGTGTGCTAACACTATTGACATGTGTAAATGTCACAAGCCCTCAGATTAATAGTCGCTAACACACACACAAACACCTACAGGCAAGCTTGGAACCAAGTATAAGAGCAGGACTAGGGGAACACACCTCCAATCCCAATACTTGAGAGGCTGAGACAGAAGGATCATCATAAAATTGAGGCCCGTCTGCGCTACAGGGTCAGGGCCTGCATCAAAATGCCTACCAAAACATCAACAGCAAAACCCAGGTGTATGAAGACATGGGCCATCAGGGACAGAATAGGTTCTGCTGTGCTTCCTGGATTCATTCCATGTTGATTTTATAACAAATATACTTGACTGTTGGAAATAGGCACTCTGCTGTGAAGCCATCATCTGTCTACAAAGCTCACACTTCAGAACCACATAGCTGGGGATGGAGAAATGTTCAGTGGTAAAGAGCACTTACAGAGGACCCAGGTTCGGTTCTCAGCACCCATGTCAGATGGCTTACCTGTAATTCCAGTTCCAGAAGATCCGATATCCTCTTCCAGCCTCCATGGATACTATACACATGTGGTACACACACATGCAAGCAAACACTCATACACATGAAGTAAATATGATTACCCAAACAAAACAAAAAGTTAAATAATAAATAAAAATCTCAAAAGCTTTACATAAGTTTGCAATTTTGTATAATTATAGCTTGGGTGCATATGACCTATGGGCCACAGACGGCACATAGCTGCTTGTATAAAGAAAACCTAGGGTATGTAAAATGGTTTGCCCTAACAACCAAATCTAACAACTAAACTTGATACTTAGGACATACATGATGGAGTTTCCAGAGGAGTCTCCAGAGAATCGACTGTCACATGCATGCTATACCATGTATGCATCATGCGTTAGTGTGCACGCATGCAGGTGCGCGCGTGCGCGCGCGCACACACACACACACACACACACACACACACACACACTTGTATTAATAAATGTGTAGTGAAAAACCTAGATTCTGGGCAATCAAGGCAGGGGTAACAAACAAGTAAGGAAAAGCACACAGGCAGGAAGAGGCAGATGTGGAAAATATCTCTGAACTCCAATTAGGGGCCCGAGTGGTCAGAGTACCATGGTGCACTATGTTTCTGGGTCGGCTCTGAGACCCAGAACACTGAACCCACCTGCGCTGTTAGAATAAGTTCATTGATGATGTGCGCTGCATGCTGACACCGATCTGGAGGGCCCATGACCTGTGCTGCTCTTTCTGGACTAATCCCGTCGTCTGTGGAATCAGATCAGAGAGGGTAAGGAAAAGCTTGAGATCAAACAACAAATAAAGTTTTGTCTCACAGTCTAAACCCTCAGAGCAGTGTGATGAGGACTGTGTATGGGTGTGCCTTTTTATATGTGTCAGAATAACACTTAATCACTGTGTAAGTACAGGTGACCCAGCACTTGGGAGGCTAAGGCAGGACAATAACGAGCTCAAGGCCAGCCTAAGCAACACAGTAAGATCTTTGTCCCTTCCATGAAAGGTGTTTATCCTTCATTGTGGTATTAAATTATGCCTGATTGTATAAGATCAAAACAGTATATTTTGTAAAGAAATCTTCACTTAGCAAAATTATGAACTGGAAAAGCCATGCTGAAGTCTTCATGTATTTGATGTGTGTGGAGGTGGGGTGGCTAGAAACCACAGGCCAGAAAGAAGATCAAGCCAGTACACAACTAAAAAGACACAATGACTAGGGAGGAAAGAAAGAAAAAAAAAAACATGGCTAACACAGCCCATTGGTAGATCTAACACCAAACCAACCTGGTTTGAACTGGATCCTCACGCCAGCATCATTCTGGATCTTTTTGATCATTTCTCCATTTCTTCCTATGACAATCCCAACAGCAAACCTAGGCACAGACACCTAGACAGACAGACAAACCCATCAAAGCTTCTTCACATGTGACTCTGTAAAGATTTAATTTTTAAAAGTTTATTTATTCTTATCTATGCACATTGATGTTTTTTGTTTGTTTTTGAGACAGGGTGTTGGTGCAGGAGAATTGTCCGTATTCTGTCAATCATGTATTTTAATAAAACGCT
>LOJH01030359.1:3457-17132 GCA_001685095.1 Ellobius talpinus | reverse complement strand
AGTCCTGGGTCATGGGATTGGAATGAAGCAGACAGAATATTGGAAGAATGAGCTGCTACATGGAAGCACATCCTTTCAATCACCATGAACATTATACAACATAGAGAAATAGTCATGACCAGATCACACTCAGCCATGAGTAATTCTTGGAATTGACAGTACAAAACTATCCTTGTGACTCTCAAATAAATACTTATGGATCATATCTCTCTCATAATATGGCTTGAGCAACATGTTTTAATTTTAACTTTAGATCTCCGCAGTCATACAAAATTCTCTTCTTGGTAACACCAAGTAGATGAAAAGCAGTCAGAGGCCATTTAGTGAGTATATACTTTTGTGTGTATGTGTTTGTGTACAAGAAAAGTATAGTTTTATAAAGGAGGCTCGTTTGAAGAAGTAAACCAAAGCCCACTTTTATAGTGAAGACATGGGATAGACATTCAATACTATCGTTAGAAGGCTGTGAGTCAGCTGTGACTGGCACAAGACCAAACCTCACATGCCAGCACAGAGAAGGAGGAAGCTCATAATGTTCCCTCTTTAGTCAAGGAACAATGGACAGTCATTGACCACTGGAGGAAGTAGCGTCAGTTTCTTTTGGCGGCATGTCCCATGGTCAGCCGCCCAGTGCTCAGAGGATGGCACTCTATAATAAACACACATGGTCAGCACTAACTAGACTCCATGGAGGATAAAAGAAGAGAAACAATAAGGATCAGAAGATGACAGTGGCTGTGACAATGATGGCTCCAAAGTAGGAAGTAGAAGTGAGGAATTTGGGAGGAATTAGAGGTATGGAGGATATTATATAAATGCATTTTAAATGTATGAAATTGTGAAGGAATACTTTTTAATTGCAAAATATTTTTAAGGCTGTATGTACAGCAAAATATCTCAGAATCAAACACTGAAGGCATGTTTACAAAGACACAACCACTATCTCAGTACATTTCCTCGTGCTTGTGGGGTTTGTCCCCTTGAAGACATTAATTTACCATTAAAAATGCTCATTGCCTAGATGAAGATAGGATTTTTGAAATGTGTTCCCAAATAATATATTCAGGAGGAGAATATGGTTTTCCTCTAATGTGCAGAATGTCAGTCTGAAAGAAAGTGATCTATTTTCTATTGCACATTTCACTAGCCCACAGAAAAGTTAGGATCCTGGCTGGTTTTTCCTCTTTTCATTTCCTGCATGAGATTCTTCTATGCACTACAATTCGAGAATTTTAGTCACACAGCCCAGCGTTTGCTAAAATTCTATTTCCTGTCTCCTTTGAGAATGTTAAATAAACCAATCTGTTATGATACAGATATGCAAGGGAAGACCTCAGTCTTGACATCCCAGTTTCCAGCCATTATCAAGTGTGTGGATTAATTTCCTGCCATGTGTAGGACTATCAATTCTCTACTGTGGAGGAGCATTGTTTCTAAAAATGTTCACCTTGAATACTATTATGTTCTCTCTTCCCCTTTCTCTTGGTTTTTGTTTTTCTTTCTTTTCTGGCCATTTGGCATTTGCAGTTCTCTTAAATATATCAATACAGAGCAGCTAATTGTAAGTACTCTCTCTTGTGCATGCAATGGATCATGCCAGCAGTCTGCATGCCAACAGCAGACACTTAATTCACTGGAGTAAATCAAGAATTCTGTCAATAATAACAAAACAAGACAATGCAGCAAATCGATATCCATGTTACAGGAGATGGTGCTGGATATGCAGCTCCTTTCAAACAGATAATAACAAATCAGGCTATTTTTAAAGGACTAATGTGCTTGACCTTGTAACTTTTCATTGGTCACTAAGGTTTGCTTTAGGGTTGACTGTATGTTAAATATGAAAATACATACATACATATTCATACACACATGTGCACACACATAGAACATATGGTAGATAGCATTCAACATATTCTCATGGACCTCTGCTCTGAGTGTCCTTATCCATGTTTCCCATGATGCATACAGATAATCTCAAAAAATTATAGCATATTGTGACTTCAGAAAGTAAACACAAGAGGCATTTCTCTCTTTTAAGCTTTCTTGAAACTCTTACTGTGAGTTAAGACTGGTCTTATATGGGTTCACCAGGAATAAACTGAGGCCTTTTGCCTACAGTCAGTGCTTTGCCATCTATAAGGGTGGTATATTTCCAAAGTCTTTTTTCAGGCATCACTCAAACCTCAGTGACCACCGATGCCTCAGTAACTGATTTACATCTCCACTGGAACTTCCTTTAAGGTTACCATTTCACACATGTAAGCCCTTGGTGTGGTCCTAACAGAAATCCTATATGATAGTTAATCCTTAAAGTCAGTTTATGGTACTAATTCTAAATAATCTTTAAGCAACTAATAACTAGCAAACATCATTTGGTGTTTAAAATCTTACATTTTCATTATTGAATGGAGAGGAAGAGCTAGCACTTACATTCTTACCAAAGACTCACTTGTCATTCTCATCCACCAGTACAGGTACAGGTACAGATTCTTCAACCATAAATCAACATTCATAATTTCACGTCTATTTTTATTTATTTATTTTACATTTTTTACTTTTATTTACAAGGGGGCACGTAAAGATCCAATTGCTCATGGAGGCAGAAGAGTAGGTTAGACTCTTGGATCTTGAGTTACCAGTTTGTTAATGATGAGAACTGAACTTAAATTCTCTGCCAGAGCAGCAAGCATTGTTAACTACCGAGTTATCTCAGTATCCCCCAAAATTTCACTTTTAATAACTTAATAAATATTATCCATATTGAGTCATTAATTACATCCTTACATTTAGTGCCATTTGATTTCATTAGCAGTAACACACTCTTCCTAAACTTTTTCTTTGCATCTATGGCAGTTATTTTATTCTCTGACGCTTCAGATCAGAAATGCCAGACTGGAGTAAGATATGTTTTTTTTTTTTTAAGACATGGGTTTCTGGAGATCAAGCAAGTACTCATGCCTGCAAAGCAAGCACTATGCTGACTGAGTGTCTCCCTAGGCCCAGATTTTCATTGTCTATTTTTCTCCTTAGAACCCTCTTTTAACTCTACCATGTCATATCTGGAATGTCAGACCACTTGATAACAATCCCCATCTGAGATGGTCAAGCCATTACTTGAATGGCTGTAATCTTGCAGAAGAAGAGACATGAAAGCCCTCATTCTCCCCTTTCCTGAAATGTTCGTCACTTCTTGCCTCGCGATGTGGCAAAGACAAGGATTGTTATGGTCTAAAAAATAAGAATGGAGTTTCCTTGCTGTTGTTGTGGGAGGGCTTATCCCTGTTCCTAAGCTGGTAAGAGGATTCTCCTTGAGAAGAGAGAAGAAAATAAACACTGGAAAATTCTGACTTTCTTGCAGCAATAATTGACCTAATCAGCACCACAGCCCAGCTTCCAATACACAAACAGGACTCAGGTTCATCTGAACCTAATCCATCAGGGTGTATGGGAGAGCCTTTGTCAAGTCTGGACAAATAGCTGTGATCTATGCTCAATGATTAAACTCTAAGAAACAAAGCAAGAAAATCACTTTAAATATTAATCAATATTCAGAGATAAGCTCTGCAAGTTGAAGCAGATGAGAGCAGAGAACATTTCTCCCACAATCTGTTCTAACTACTGCTCTTTTATTCTCTTGATGTAAAGTTTAATATTTTCATTTAAATAAAGGATTCTTGAGATGTTACTGAATTTAATTTTTGACTTTTGTAATATCTTACTATGTTTCTCAGATTGACCTAGAACCTGTGACTCTCCTGCCTCAGACCCTGGAGTGCTAAAATTATAGACATATACCACCAATTTTAGCAAAAATTATAAATCTTTGAAAAGCATTTGCTATGCAAATTCAAAAGAAATACCAATGGAACATTGGTAAAACCAACTAGGTGAATATCTAACACTGGCTGTTCCCCTTTGGAATTGTAAGACTTTTTTCCCAAAAATTAATATTGTACTTTAAATATTTTAAGTGATAAAAATAAGATAGAACAGAAATTTCAGTTCTTAGGCAAAATTATTTAAATTATGAGGCCAATAAGGAGTAATACTTTACTTTTGAAATGCTAAATAAATAAAGATATGCAAAAAACTAAAAGAAGCTCTAAATCAATAATTTGAGAATTCGATTGTCAGCAAATGACATAACATGCAGAATAATCACCTCAGCTCATTTTCTACAAGAGGTTTGACAAAGACTCCTTGATTGTACATATCCTTGGGCCCTCTGTTTAAGCTTTAATCTCACTTCAGGGCTCTAGGGCTGGACTCAAGGGAGTCACTGGATTTCAATGTCCCTCTCTCACTGGGCCCATATTAAATGAACCTTCTTGCTATACTTTTTCATATGACCCTTTGTCTTTTAATGGGGTTCTCCAGAATGGAGTCCAAGCTTGGCTGTTTGGAGGACAGAGTGTGTGATGAGTGTGGTGGCAGGGCTACTCCTGCTGCACTTCCTTCAGAAGGAGAGATGTGGGTTTTATGTTCTTGCTCAGAAATGGTGCATCTCAGAAAAGTTAAGGCAAAATAATTTGCTAATACCTTCAAAATGAGAAAAATAATGCAAATACAATGCCTCTTATGACCCACAAGCTGTAAGATTTTTGGTATCACATGTAGTTAGTACACCCAAACTTTGCTCTTTCCCTGGATTCCTCAAGTTGTTGATTTCCAAAAATACCTCATGACCGAGTTCTGAAAAAAAAAGATCTTTTCCTTGAGTTCATTATCATGAAGCCAGTCTCACCTTGTATTATGAGATTAGAATTACCTCTATTAAGCTCTTCTTTACCAGTAGGTTATAAAAGAATGGGCCATGATGTCATCTATTAAGCTATAATAAACACTCTAAAATTAAAAATTAAATGTAGTTGAAAGTTAAAAGCAATTAGTATTTCTTATAATAAACTGAAGTGATCCAAGACTTTTTTTCTATTATATATAACAAATGAAATTAGATATTTTGAGGGCTTAGATTACTACAAATATTTTGTGGAGATGTTTTATAATACAACAAGAAAGAAATAGCTACTGAGTGAGTACAAAAATCAAACGAGAGCTGGAAAATGTCTCATCACTTGTCAAATAGCCTGATTAACTAAGTTTGCTTCCAGGTACTCACACTGTGGAAAGAATGAACCAAGCCCTGCAAATTGTTCTCTGGTTTGTGACTTTACAAAAGATCAAATGTGAGAAAGGCTCAAGCTCTCCCTATTTCCCTCCCTCTTTCCCTCTCTTTCTCCCTCCATCCCTCTCCTTCCTCTCCCCCCTCTTTCCTCCCTCTCTCTGCATGTGTATGTGTGCTGATATTCATAAACATGTGTGCTAGCCAGTGAACCCCAGAGATCCTCCTGTCTCTATCCCTTGAGTACTGGGATTACAAAAACATGCCAACATACCCACTTTAAAAAAACATAGATCAAAAGGATGTAATTCAGGTCCTCATATTTACAAAAAATAATAACTAAGACATCAACACAGGCCAAGACAACTTGACCTTAAGTCAGCAGCAGATAATTTCTTCATAAGGTATAGCTTCACTGTTTTACTAAGGTTTCTGAGGACTGAACAGCGAAGACTAAAGGAAAAAGATACTGAAAGCAGAGTTGAATATCACCATTTTAGGGAGGGGACCTGGACAACCAGGGGTCATCATTTGTTGTGATTAATACTGATGGTCAACTTGACAGGATCTAGAATCACAAACAAGTCATCCCTCTAGATATGTCTTTGGTGGAGAGTTTAGGTTGAATTAATTAACTAGGAAATATCCCCCCTAAATCTGGGGGGCATCATCCCACGGACTGAGGTCCTACTACACTGAATGAAAAGGGGAAGATGAATTAAACACTTTCATTTAGCTTGCTCTGCCTCTTGATTATGGACACAGTATGATGAGTTGACTCAAGCTCCTGCCACCAAGGTGTTCCCATCATGATGGACCTTCCTTGCTTTATCTGCCTCAATCAGTATTTTGTCATAGCAAAAAGATAAGTGAGTAATAAGTCATTCATTACCTTACAACCTGCCACCAACTCACAGTGCTCCCATTTGCTCAAGATGGACTCTGTATATTTTGGAAGATGGGACTGCCTCTAAAGTTAGTGTCTTTAGATAAAATCCCCAGAAGGGAAATTCATTCAGGGTGACCTAGTCTTCATTTTGATATTTCTCCATTCATCTAAGATGCATTCATACCTCTTCTTTAATAAGGGGAGTATTTATAATGCATGTGCATGTTTGGGTTTTAGTGGGATTCCTCTCTTCCTGATTGAGCAAACATCTTGGGGTTCACTTATCTGTAGGTTTTGAATAAACCACTCTGAACCAAGGATGCACTCTGCAGAGACTGTTACTTAATATGTGATCCCTCATTTAAAAATTCAACGTGGAAAACCTTTACCTTGAAGATGAATACATTTCCCATTTATCTGTATCTTAGAAGTGGATCAAATTGGTTCCCACACTCAAATTCTGATAAAAAAAAAAACACTGCTCTAAAACTCATTAAAAATAAGGCTTAGTGTATATAAAATGAGCCTTAAAAATGGGAACCAAACACTTGCCGTGCAGTTATGAGAATCCCTAGAAAAGTAAATATTGTGCCATGCTGGCCCATCTATGTCCCCCGTGTTTGGAAGGCAGAGATGGTATCCCTTAGGATATTCTGGATAGGTGGACTAGCTGAATTAGTTAGCTCTGGGTAAAAGTGAAAGATGGACCTCTCAATGTGGAAGGTAGAGAGTGATCATGGAAGGCACCTAGCACTAACCTCAAGCCCCTATGCATACACACACTCTTGTACATATATTTACATATACAACAGAAAATACCCACTTTGCACAGAGCAAGGGCAAACGATTTATTTCTGCCTCTCCTCTATCTATACTGAGTCTCATACAGTCAGAGCTGTCTAAAAACACAAAGACAGCGCTAAGTGGGGGGAGATCCACTTCTCTCATCAAGCTTTGCAATGCTTAAAGATTATACAGGCACAAGGTCAGCATTTTATTTCACGTGAATATTTGGACTCTGAGAACAACCTAGAAAGCCGAGAAAACAGACTATTTCTCTGGTTTTCTGGTTGCTTCCACTCTCAGAGATCAAGTTGGACCTTTTGTTTGGTGAGTTTATTATTTACACAGTATGGTACAGTTGTGATCTACTGCAGAAAACTTAAGATGTCAAGTTCTATCTTGACCACAGAATTTTGGATCAGACACTGACTTCTTTATTTTATTGTAAAAGAATATAGTCAATTGCAAGATGGCAAAATTTACATGTAAATTTGTGCATGCATTAAGCTACTATTTGATTAATTGATTAGCATCGTACATAGAATTAGCTGTAAACTTGGCACAGTCAAGATTCACCTGAAAAGCATCTCAATTAAGTGTTGTCTTTATCATGTGAGTCTGTGGACACGTCTGTAGAAGGCAGTCTTGATTAACTTAGCTAACGTAAAAGTTCAGGTCACTATGGGCTGTGCCACTTCTTGGGCAGGCAGTCCTGTGATAGGTAAGAAAGCTAGTAGCAGTAAATAACTTGGGAGGGAGCCAGCCAGCCAACCAGCCAGCCAGCAGCACCCTACATGGTTCCTGTTGTACTTCCTTGGCTATGAGTAGGTGTAAACAGAAACTACTTGTTCGTTCCCAGCCACCCAGACCCAAATAATCACACAGAAACTATATTAATTACAGCACTGTTTAGCCAGTGGCTTAGGTGTCTTTCTAGCTACCTCTTATGTCTTAAATTAACACATTTATATTAATCTGTATATCACTATGAGGTTGTGGTTTACCGGGAAAGGTTCTGGGCAGCTAAATGGCATCTCTCTGACTCCTCCTCCTCTATATATACTCTACCTCTCTATATATCTCTTCCAGCCTGGCTATATTCTGCCTGCCATAGACCAAAGCAGTTTCTTTATTAACCAATAGTAATAAAACATATTCATAAAATGCAGAGGTGTATCCAGTAAATTCTCTGGTTGAAGGTATTGCTATATGAAGTAGCCAACTGGCCTGCCTTCCATTTCCTGCCTCTAGTTCACTCAGGGATGGGCTGTGACACTGAATTGTAAGAGGAAACAAACTCTTTCACCCCCTAAGTTGCTTTGGATCAAGGTGGTTTATTAAGGTAACAGAATAAAATTGGAATGATTGATAGCAAGTTGATCTAGATTAACTACTCTCAACCTTTTCGGGGTCTCATATTAGATATTCTTTATATCAGATATTTACATTACAATTCATAACAGTGCAAAATTATAGTCATGAAGGGCAACAAAATAATTTTATGTTTGAGGTCACCACAATATGACTTAACTGTATTATACGGTCACAGCATTGGGAATGTTGAGAATCACTGTTCTAGATAAAAGGATGACTCTTATACATTATAATAATAAATATATTAATTTCTGAGTACAGAATGCCAATGAATATCAAAATCTTAGCAATATTCAACTCTGTTAAATCTTTTATCCAAAATCTACTGGGATATAAATTACACATTTATTTCTAATGAAATAGAGTGGAATATACTTCAAATCAATGATTCCCAGCATTCTTTAGTGTTCCGAATGTATCACCGAGGATCTGGTTAAAGCCATATGTTAAGCTCTGGAGCTCCACAGTGCATGTCCCCAGGCTGTTGTACTTGTGACTCATGGGAGAACAAGCTGACATATTACTGATAGATATGTATTTTTCTTGCATAGAGTTTTGCTTAAGAGGAAAATTGTTGTTTCATTCATACAATCTCAGCATTACAAGATAAGCAATTTTCCACGGAAGAAAAGATCGAAATGAAAGCAAGGAAGCAAAAGATTTAATGACTTAGAAGAGCAATTGGGATTCTGGTGAATTTTTTTTGTCCCCTGATGGTCAAGTAAAGATATAAAATATAAAATATAAATAAATTAAGTAATGATTTAAATTTTAATATAAGGTCATCATAAAAATCGGTGCTAAAATGTCTTTCACTTTATAAAATGAATGCATTCCTTGGAGAGCCATATTTTACAAGTTTAGCTTTGTTACTGCTAAGAACAGTCAACTCTCAGGATGAAGACCTTAACTAAGGGTTTTCTAACTTCTCAAAACATGCAAGAACTGAGAAGGTGGTTCAGTTGTTAAGCTGGGGGCTATACAGGTATGAAGACCTGAATTTCATCTTTAGAACCCCAGTTAAAAAGCAAGGTGTATTGGTACAGACCTGTGACACCACTGGTGGGGAGAGAGAGAGACAAGAGAACTATGGGTGGCCAGCCAGTTTGCTCTAACACGCAAGCTTTGTTTTCATTGAGAGAGCATGTCTCAAAATAATAAGATGAGAGTAACGAAGGATAAGGTTTTTGCATACATGCGCTTGTGCAACTCCACACACATATGCACACATGGACACACACATACAATATGCACACACACATATACTAAACATATGTAGGTTAACTTGCCCATGAGAACCACATTGCTTACAGCCCTTAACCTGCTGCCAGACAAACATTTATTTGTATGACAACTATCACACTTCTGCTCCTGTTCAAGGATATTATTTCTAGAAGTAAATTTTTAGAGGAAACATGGAACTTAGAGGTGGTTTAAAACATTTTTCTGCACTTTACTTATTCAATACTGAAAGTGTAAAATTTAATGTGAAGCTCCATACCTTCTCTTCCAAATGCCTATTCTGACTGTACAGAAATTCACTCAGTTGTGTAGACTTGGTGTCTGCTTAATTTGGATGTATGATTTTATTTATTTGCAAAGATTTTTACAATAGTTTATAAAATAAAGATATTAATATTGTATATGTGAAATAAGTATTTCTCAAGTACTTTTTAATCACTTATTGTTGAACAGTTTCATGCATGTATACAATACATTTTAGGCATTGCATTCCCCAAATCCCATCTGCTATCCTTCTCTTTTCCTGATGTAAGCCTTCTTTTCACCAGCTCCTTCTGTACCCTTACTTTCATATCTGTCTGTGTATGGCTAATTGTATTTTATAGGTTTCTACCTTTAGCACATGTGAGAGGGAATTTTTAGAGCAAAAAAAATCTATCAGAGGTAACACCACTGAATAAAAAATATACCCCTTCCCAATAAGCATTAATCGCTGATTTACCCTCTGAGAGGGGGGTGAGGTTTCATGGTCCCTTCCCCATCCAAGATGAAATTATGAGGGGTCCAAAATTGTGAATGTTCTATGCAGATGACTTCATGATGACAATGGCCATGTCATGTTCTAAAAACATCTTTTTATTGCATAGCTCACCATCCTCTGCTTTTATATTCTTTCTTATCTCTCTCCCTCAGTGCTTCCCGTTCTCTGGAAACGGAGCTAGAGGTTTTTCACTAAGGGCTGAGCCTTTCACCATCACTTTTTCTCATTATACACAACATTTTTAATGCTGCAGTTGGAGGAAGAGAGACGTGACACTTCATGGTTTATGAGTGTTGTACAACTTTTAAAAACTCACAACTACATAACCTTCTAATGCTCATCAGGGCAAATAATCAATCCTCTCTTTCTCCCTGTACATTTCTTTTTAATGGGTAGACATTTGACCAAATGGCATTTTCAAGGTACAATCAGCATTACTAGCAATATGTTTAAAGTATGTATGTCCCATCCAAAGTACTAACCAGTTCCAGCACTGCTTAGCTTCAGCAATCAGATGAGATCAGCTTCATTAGAGACAACACGATCATAGACTGAAGTATCTGTTCACATTAGAATTTGAACTGGTATATCCAATATGAGGCAGCATTCCAATTATTTGTTTACACTTGAGTAGTTGGTATTCATGCTGATACTGTAGCAAAAGTTGTGTTTTCTTAAAAACTCATTACACCCCCAAAAGAATCAGTCTGGAAAAATTATCTTCCTGTCTTTCTGCTCTTTATTGTTTGTTTGTTTTCTTCCTGAAACAAATTTTCATAAATCCCAGGCCACCAGACTTCAGACAATAATTCATTATAAAGCCAAGAATGACCTTGAAATTCTAATACCCTTGGCTTCACTATGGAGAGTTAACACTCAGGCTCCTATATCCACACTCATGTATACCGTGCTGGTTATTCAACATGGGGTTTCATATGCTAAGCAAGCGCTCTACTACCTGAGAAACATCCTAATCCCAATTTTAGTAAAACTGGATAATATCTTGAAGTCCAAATTTTAGAAAAATCCAGAATCATTTACTTGAAAAAATTATGATATCAGTTCTACTGAATACATAAAGTTGGTTTCTTGAAAAATTAGAATCTCATAGAAAGTCTCAGCCAGAGTTTGATGATTCTGATTGTCTTGTCTTTTGCATATGTAACTGGGACAAAACTGAAAAGTAATTTCAGCCTTATAAAGACCTATAAAACATTTGGAAAAGATAAATGCCCAAGCTGGGTATAAATAGCATAGTTAAAATAAAGCTTTTATTGTTTCTCAACTCTCTGTCCATTAATTCTGCAAAAGCTAATTCATCTGGGAGCTGACTGTGCTAGCCGGCTAGAGCAGAGGATGAGGGAGGAGCACTCAATGGATGTCATTTGTTCACGGCAACAGTTTTTCAACAGTGGTTATGATTTTGTATAAATTTTAGTCAGCTGTTATCTCCTTATAGATTATTAATCAAAGAGAAATATCCAACTGAAGTTTCCCTCAAGATTAAACTTTTACTTTGCATAATTTGCCATTTGTGGTTCATCTGCTGCTGAGATCTCATTGATAAAAAAGAAATGTCAGCTTCAGAGTTGGCTTCCCTTACAAATGACACACTCAGCTTTGTGGATTAATGTTAGAAGGGTCCTCTTCTTAAGACAATTAAATGTGAAAGAGCTATGCTTCAGAGGCAATCAAGCTGAAATCTCCTCCCTGACAAGATGCATAAGAACAAATGACCTGAAAACTCTGGTCCTGTGCTTTCTTAATACATTCACAGAAATCAAATACCACATTAAAAAAGATTGATACATAAATGAGAGTTTCAGGAAGGAATGGAAGCTATTGTTCCTTGTCAAAATGTATTTCAAGTCATCTGATAGAATGCCTTAAAATATTTATCATTCAGAAAGGGTTATTATATTGTCATTTCAGTTATCTTAAAAGTTATTGAATATGAATTTTGTGCATTTTAGAATGAGAATAAGCTTCTATAAGATCTATCCTCATACTTAACAACCTTAAATTCTGAATAAAATACCAGAGTTTTGGAGACTATAGTAAGTAGGGGTGTTCTTAATAGACATCCAAACTTGCCAGGCAGCTGCAGTGAGATGTCCCTGCAGGTTAAGGTGCCTGATACCCTGAGTTCTGACCACATCCTCAGGACCTGTTCTGTGGAAGAGAGAGCTGACTTCTCAAGTTGTCTGACCTCTACATGTGTGCCATGGTCCTAGGGCCTCCCTGACAGTGCACACATAAATAAATTAATGTAATAAATGTTGAAAACAAAACAACCTTTGAATTATACATTGATTAATAATGATTGGATCTGGAATAATTAAGAGATCTGCGCCCTCCAGCGATGGTCCAGATGAAAAGTATTCTGAGGGGAAAATCCCTGGTGCAGTTGTTTAAACACCAATGCCCCTCGCAGGTGAGTGAATGTATTCTGCTGTTATGCTGCTGCCATTCTTGCTGACAATGGTACCAAGTTAGCATTTGCCTTCCAGTGTGGACTAAAGATCAATGGCTTTCTAGGCTTAAGATTACTGATGCATCCAGATTTACAAATGAGCAGGTACTGAGTTCTCAACCTTTCCAAGGTATAGCCAGTCAATGTTCAACTATATAATTCTTACTATATAAGCTGGTCTGACAAAATTTCTATGAACATAATTGCCCCTTCACTTCTGTTACTCCAGAGAACGCTGTCTAATAGAGACTAATATAGAATTATTATTTACTCTTAGAGAAGTTATCATGCCAGCATAGGCAGGCTAGAAGAAAGACTCCTGGTCATAACAAGTAGCTGAATAACTTCAGAATAGGAAATGTTACCAACCAGAACGTAGTGAAAAAGAAAGATGAGGAAACAGAAACATTGAGTTGGTATACAAACTTAGGTCAGGTTCTTTAGAGATTTCTGGACATTCCACAGAAACTGGTAGATATATAGAAATTGTTACTGAATACTGGCTGATGCAGTATATGCCAAAGTTAGAATCACTATTCACTTGGAGGGACAAGATAGAACAGAATGCAGAATTTATACAGAAAAGCTCTGTGAACATGGAATAAACACTTCAAAGTTATCTGCCATATACCTGTTTGCTGGCAAGTCCATTAAATTTCACATTAGATCCTTGGAGAGATATTCACGCCCATTATCCCAGCACTCTGGGAGCAGAGAAAAGAGGATTCTGAGTTTGATGCAAGCCTAGGATATATAGTAATTCGCAGCCAGTTTCATCCCCTTAGAGAAACTCTCCCTATAAATAAATAAATAAATGATAAATAAATAAACAAATAATAAATGAATAAATAAATAAATGAATGAATAAATAAATGAATAAATAAATAAATATGTGATGATTGCTGGTAAGAAATCTTTTATATGCTGTCTTAGTTAGAGTTTCTTTTGCTGTGGAGAGACACCATGACATTCACAACAATTATATATATATATATATATATATATATATATATATATATATATATATAT
>LOJH01030358.1:6887-21760 GCA_001685095.1 Ellobius talpinus | reverse complement strand
TCCTACATCATCACTGGCCAGGAAGCCTGGTGGAATCTGTGAACTTGGGGTCAGGAGACTCAAAACATAAGGTGGAACGTGACAGTGAAAGACAAACAAAAATCATCCTATTGTCTACACACACACACACACACACACACTAAAACATTAAGAAAAACTGGAATGATAATCTGACTTACCAGAAACTATATACAACAAGGAAATGCATGCAAGTTTCTGAAAAACAAACAAACAAAAACCTACATTCAACTTAAAATTTCTTACCCAAATATGCTATTGATTAAGTGTGTAAGATTGCAAGAAACATTTTTAGAACTGCCTTGGAACTTTAACTGCTTAAGAACTGCTGTCCTGGAACTCACTCTGTAGACCTGGCTGGCCTAGGATTTCGAGATCCGCCTGCTTCTGCCTATACTTCCTGAGTGCTGGGATTAAAGGTGTGCACCACCACCGTCCAGCTCAGAATCTCCAATTTTAAGAAGGATCTCAAATCTCAGTTGAATCTGATACATGTGGTTTATGGATCACAATTAGTGATTAATACCTACAATTAATCTTAATCTGTACAAATTGAACAGTGTGTGTGTGCCTGCCTGGGCTCATTTTCAGAACACAAGTTGTTTTTGTTACCCTAAACCAGTCATGTCTTTGGGACCTATATAGATAACACCAGGAAATTCTGTTAGGAAATTAGGCCATGAGAACTTGAGGCCATCACATGGGGCCTTGCAGGGAAAGTGGTAATGTAATTAGATAGAGGAAATCAGCAACACCAGACAGCTCTCATGATGGGATGTTAAGAGTTTCAGAGGACAGAACCAACAAGGACATTCCGTATGAAAATGAATCTCTAGCATCACCCAGAAAATTTTATGTGAGAATTCCTTTATCAACATCTCTTTCGTGTTGCTACATTTAACACTTCATTATATATGTAAGTTAATACAATGGACTCTTTTCTGTTACAGTTTAAAGAGATAATATTACTGTGAATCTAAAACCCTTCTCAAACACAAGTAAAGAGGAGGAAAAGAACAAGGGGAGAAGGAGGGCAAATGTACATTCAAACATCCCAGCCCTCTGGAAATCCCAGTGCAGAGGAAATCAGCTCCATACTGCAGGAAGCTCCAGGGCATCTTCTGAATAGCATGTTGAAAATGACACGTGTCATAGATAACAGGTTAAAATTAAATGTTTTGATGTTAAAATGTTTGAACTTGCCTGGAAAATGCAATTATGCAAAGATATTGCTATGTAATTAAATTGTAGGCACCCAGCAGGCAGTGATGAGTAGAGCTGCAAGTCACAGTGATGCTGTGTGTCTCTGCAGTGGGTGTGGAGACACACCCTGCAATCTCAGTGCTTGGAAAGCATAAACTGGGAAATTAGAAGTTCAAGGCCACCCTCCACTACTTAGCAAATTCAAGCTCAGTTTGGGATACATAAGACCCCGACTCAAAGCAACAACAAAAATGATTTTTCTCTCAACACTGATTGTGTAATCTTAGGTTAATTTCTCTATATCTTTATTTGTCATAGTAATATTGTACATCTTGGAGTTGTCTGTAATGAAAGTTCCTGGTGCTCAGGATGGGACAATAGATCAGTGGATAAGAGCAGTTGCTGTGTAAGCAATGGGACCTGAGTTGAAATCCCCAATATCCAAGTAAAAAAATGCAGGGTATGGCTACACATGGGAAGAACCCCAGTATCATTAAACAAAGAAAGGTGGATCCTGGGAACTCAGTGGCTAGCCAGCTCAGCCAAAACAGGGAACTTCAGGTTCAGTGAGAGACCCTGTCTTAAAGGAATAAAGCAGAGGATGATAAAAGAAAGACACCCTGCTCTAGATTCTATGTGTACACACACCCACACACTCACATGAATACATCATATAGAAACACAACACACACCAATACTCTTTTTTTTAAAAATTAAACTTATGGGTGCTAAATAAGTATAAATTATTTTGTTTTTTAAAATGATGTGTCTAGGATCAGGGTGCTCCATGTTCATATCTATTATTGCCACAATGAAGTGATCCCTGCAGTTAAACAGTCAGACTTTATGACATGGTCCAGCTACCAGCACAAACTGAGAGCCTGATCAGTGCCTAGTGCATTTAATTTCTGAGGACAAGAGAAGGTACTTCCCTCACAACTGAAATATACTAAACACTAAACTGGAAGCTTAAAATAAGATTAGTCCATATCCTTAAGAAAGTACTAGCCAGGAGGATTCTTGTATTACTATTCTCAATTCAGGGTACTTCTGGATGCTGGAAATTGGGGCATGGAACCAAATCTGGGATTCAGATGACTCTCCCAAAGCCTAAGGCTGAAGATAGGATCTGGAAGCAGGAATGCTATGGAGCAGCTCTTGAGCTGTGCAACGGGCAGATACTGCTGAGTTTTGACATGGGTTCTTGGAGAGATCTAGGAATGGACTGTTGGGGTGATTCTGATGACAACTGAGAATGAAAAGAGAGCTGGTCAAAGGTCCCTCTTACTGAATTCCCATGTGGCCATGGATGGATTGTTGACAGGCACATGGAGGTAAAGACTCTTCTCTTGGTGTCTCTGATGGTAACGAGAACTGAGATTTTAGAACTTAGATGGTTTTTGCTGCAGGGTGTGAAGAACTGGATAAGCTGTGCTCATGTACAATGTTTTTGTGGAAGACAGAATGTGCAAACAATAAAATTTAGTTCCAGTTATTCTAAGTAATGTATTGAAAGTTGGTTCCTCCCAGGTAAAGGCTAAGAGAAACTTCAGTGCTGTGGGACAATGGTCTGTACCCTGTCACTTGTATTTTAAATAAATGTTGATTGGCCAGTAGCCAGGCAGGAAGTATAGGCGGGGCGACCAGGCAGGAAGCAGAGGTGGGGCAATGAGAACAGGAGAATTCTGGGAAGAGGAAAGAGTCAGTCTGCAGTCGTCATCCAGACACAGAGCAAGCAAGATGTGACTGCCTCACCAAAAAAGGTACCAGGCCACGTGGCTAACACAGACAAGAATTATGGGCTAATATAAGTNGAGAATTCTGGGAAGAGGAAAGAGTCAGTCTGCAGTCGTCATCCAGACACAGAGCAAGCAAGATGTGACTGCCTCACCAAAAAAGGTACCAGGCCACGTGGCTAACACAGACAAGAATTATGGGCTAATATAAGTTATAAGAGTTAATAGGAAGCCTGAGCTAATAGGCCAATCAGTTTGCAATTAATGTAGACCTCTGTGTGAGTTCTTTGGGACTTAACAGCTGTGGGACTGGGCAGGACAAAAACCTGTCAACATTTCAAAGATGATTGAAATCAATTGAAGACAAATATATTAAGCAAAAAAAGATAAAACTTAAATATTTGGAAAAATTCTTATTTAAAATAATGCTTTTATTTATTCTTTGAGAATTTCATGCAGTGTATTTTTATTATATTCATAGCTTGCCCCAACTCCTCTTCCACCTCCTTGCCTATCCAACTCCATCTTTTTCATTTTCTTATAACTTTGTTTTTGCAAACCTATCAAGTCCAGTTTCTGCTGACCAACTTCTCTTAGGAGTAGAGTCTGCTTTGGAGTGTGGTTGCTATACTGTGTGTCACTCCACTGAAGAAAGCCATCTTTCTTATTACTATCATCAATCAACTATTACTAGATCCCCAGTTAGGAGCTGGTCTTCACGTCTACCTACCATCCTCCATGCTGGGATTTTATCTGTCTTGAGCTTGCCCGGGCCTTGTGACCGCTCTCCTAATCACTGTGAGTTCGCATGTGCATTGTACCACCCTGTTATGTCAAGGAAACACTGTTTCTTTAAGTCATCTATGGCCTATGACTCTTAATAACCTTTTCACCCCTCTTTTGCATAGATCCCTGAGACTTGAGGATAGTAGTACGAACATCTTATTTCAAAATGAACATTACAATTTCTCCTATTCTCTGAATACTGATTAGTTGTAGGCATCTGTGTTAATTGCCACTTGCTGTGGGAAGAAATTTCTTTGATGAGATTTGAAAAATGTAAGTCATTAGGGGGTCATTTTATGTCCACTTAGTGAATAATAGTGGCAGGTTTTTCTCCTAGGATTAATGACCTATTTAGCCACAGTTCCACAGCCTCATTCACAGTGTCAGGCATAGATCCATCTTGTGGAGAGGGAGGATCTTAAATCAAATCAAACAATGATTGGTTGTTCCTTTAACATCTATGTCACCATTGCACACAGAGACTAGCACACAGGTAGCTATTGTAGATCACAGGTTTCACAGCTGGGTGAGATGGGCGATAACTTCTCTGATAGTGTGCAAAGCACCTTCCAGCACTGTAAATGACAGCCAACAGGAATGAAGCTTAAACTTGAAAAATTCTTAGTCTTTCAAATGGTAGAAAATAAAAAAGCATGTTGAGAACACAATGGCTGTGGCTAAGCAAATCGTGAGTAAGGAATTAATACAGGTGTGAGCAGTGACTTCAGCTGAAAAGGTGACAGCCTAACACAGAAGGAAGACATGGGAAGGAATAATGGAAAGTTATCAGAGTTACACTTAATGAGATAAGACCATAATGTTCCTGGACTAAGACTAATAAGCCTAGTTGTACATGTATACACTTCACATATAAGACCAAATTCACAGCATCTGATTATGTTTTCAGTAGAATATCAGGAGAAAATAATGGCCAGGGATTCCTACTATAGGTTGTATGTCTTAGTTACTGTTCTATTGTTGTGAAGAGAAAGCACAAACAAGGCCACTTAAAGAAAAAACATTTAATTGGTACTTGCTTACAGTTTCAGAGGATGAATTCATGACCATCATGACGAGGACTGTGGAAGCAGGCAGGCATGGTGCTGGAGCAGTGGCTGACAGTTTAATATCTCAACCTCAAGCAGAAGGCAGCAAGCTTGAAACCGGACCTGGAGGCCTTTTGAAACCTTAAAGCTCACCCTAGTGACACACCTCATAATCCTTCCTAAACATCACTAACTGGGAATTGAACATTCAAATACACGAGCCTATAGGGGCCATTCTCATTCAAACCATCATACATATATGTATACAGTGATTAGGAAGGAGCTTTCACATTCTAAGGGACCTAGACCTGACTTTGCACCATTTATCCACTGTGACCATGGCTAAGTCTTTGCCTCACTACAGTCTTCTGACCTAGACATGACACTTACATATTCTGTGGCTGTTGTGAAGCCTGACAACTGTCTTTGGGCTCACAAGACTGCCTCTATCTAGGACTAAAGTCATCCTAATAGCTCCCATTATAACCATCAGAGTGCTATCCAACTGGAGACTACAATTTATGGCCATTCCTGCTTTTTATTCCTGCAGCAGACATGAGAATCTCTTAGCTCTAGCTCATGGTGAAAATTGCAAGGATTAAGGAGCATTAACTCAGGCCTACAGAGGCCCATTATTAAGGTGCTGAGCCAGGTAAACAGAACACGCAGCTGCCTTAACTCTAGGAAGACCTTGAGTAAAATGAATTAGAACATGGAGCCTAGCAAATGGCATCAACTGAAGTTTTTTTTTTCCTGTCACTAATGCAGAGCATGGTCTATCTGTAACCAGACCATGTCCACAGATTCCTTCCTTAGAAGGCTGCCCGAATGATTCTGCCTGTGTAACTAAACAGCTGGCCTAAAATTAGCATGGGGAGACATATTCTTTTGCACCTTAATTTGCAAAGTGCTGTTTCATGGGTGTGACCAGCTCTTCTTCACACTACCATTGTCACCTCTGCCTCAGCCAAATGAGGCTACACAGGGGCTGCAGGTGCTAGCACTCACAGCTGGGCTGCAGCACCTGTGTTTATGATGCTCCCTTTCAAAGCTTGCTGTACCCAAGCCTTCACTGTCTGCATGACAGGAAGGCTCAGTCACCATGGTATGCTTGGCTATTGTGTTTCCATTCTCTTTGTACTTTCTCTCTAGAAATTATTTGATTGTGGGGAAAATCTACTTATATCTTACCACTTACCTAGTTGGATCAAAATGCATGTAGAACCTACACTTTCTTTTGTTTTTGCTTTTGAGTTTCTGAGACATACACAAGATGTGTAGCTCTGGCTGGCATGGAACTATGTAATCCAGATTTTTTTTAAATTATTACTCTTTGGGTCTTTCACATCATGCTTCCTAATCCCATCCATCCCCCTCCCCACCCCAAAATAAAACAAAATAAAATTTAAGAGAAAAAGAGGGGGAAAGAGAAATGAAAGAAGGAAGAAAAGAAAAAACATAGGGGAACAACTCAGAATGGAAGCTGCAACACGACAGTGAGTTACAAAGTAAACCCCTTTACTCGCATATTCTGAGTGCAGGCATTTATTGAAAAGAATCTTTGTTCTGATTCAAGGTCCTTGGTCTCTGCTGTACCATCAATGCTGGGCCCTCACTGGGACCCTTCCTGGACAAGCCCTTTGCTGCCCTGTCATGGAGATCCTGCAGCTCTGGGTCCAAAGGGCTGACACTCCCCACCCCCACCTCATGCCCCAGCAGATCTCAGATGAGATGGATGTTGGTTCTGGGCCTGGGTAGTTGCAGGGTTGTTCAGCCCACCAGTTCTCCCGTCTTCTCTGCCAGGGTGGGCTCTCAAGGACTGACCTTGCTAATTCACCCTTTGCAATGATGAGCAGGGGGCAGGTTCTCCCACACCTACACCTTCAGGGCCAGCTCCGCTGTGCTGCTGCCCAGCTGAGGTGTTGGGGCCTGCAGCTGATAAGGGGCAGGGGCAGCTTTCCTTCTCTTATGACCTCAGGGACAGATTTCCCTGACAGTATTCAGGCACACCCTGGCACAGTGCATCATGTTCTGTGTCGGCTCATACCTGCCTGCATAGTAGACAGTGCTCTCTCCCTTTAAGAGACAAGCCCCGCCCACTCTCTTCTATCTTCTGTTATTCTCTCTCCCTCCACCCCCTCTCAATGAAAGTTACACTTAAGCTCTCTCTGTATGGCATATTCTGTCACCCAATACAGAGTTGCCTCTCGCTACATCATAACACTCCCACCTGCCTCAAGCATTGATGGGGGGCATCTCTTCCCCAGGCATACTGCCACATGGCAGATGAGTAATGGGGACAGCTCTCTCTCCCGTGCTCACAACCTGGGAGCTGGCTAACCCACACCTCCACCAACATGGTTGGCTCTATTGTGCTGCCTAGGTGAGGTGCTGGGCCTGCTCTCCTGAGTATTGCAGCTGGTGAGGGTGGGGTGGGGGGTGGGCAGGGACAATTCTCCCATCTGCTTCAGGCATTGATGGGTGTGGTGGGGGAGGAGGACATCCAGGATACTTTTGAATTTGCAACCCATTCTCCTCCCTCTGCTGAGATTACAGATTTGTACCACCATGTCCAGTTCCCATGTTTTGTGTATACTGGGATTCTGGCACATGTAGAATTAACAGAAACATTCAGATGTGCTAGAATTATTGAAAAAAGTCATAGAAGATTGATATGCAGGTGATCTGGGACAGAGCAGAAATATCTGCCTGAGGGCTGGCAGGGAACTTCTGGAAATATAACAGGGAGTGACAAAGCTAGACTGAAGGAGTCAACAACCCTCCTTGGTGTGTTCACAGGACAGACGGTACAGCCCCCCCCCATACACCAGAGCCCTGTGGGAGTTACCTAGAGACCCGGAGACTGCTGGCAGCCTACAGTGTCACCTCTGTCATGGGGAGACATTCCTCTTCACCTGGCTGCACACCTGCATCTGCACAGGTGCTTCCATTCTGTTTCGCAATGATCCACACCTCCCACTGGACCCTTTTCCAAGCTTTTTCAGTCAGAATCCTTTGCTAGGCCAGATCTGCTCTCACTTTGATCCAATTTTTGCTCAAATTTCTCATCTACACTGGGAAAGAAGACCAAAAGGGTGCTGACAAGCACCGTTCTGAACTGGTATCTGGACATCTCATAAACCAAAGTCTGGGAATGCTTCTTCCCACTAGGTTCTGCAGGAGAGGCATGGCTCCCCTAGGTGAACATGATTACTTCTCCCAGCTCTTCACCATTCAGCAACTAAATGGAGTGCCTGACCACGAACACCAGACTCATCCTGTCTCCCACTCCTATCTGGCATCTGCCCATGTGCACAGGACAAGGTGCAACACTGGGAAGTTGGTTTGGGCTTTAGATCCCAGCACTAAGCAGACTTTCTCTTTTTCTTCATCAGACATGGCTGGACACCATCAAAACAGAGACTTGCCCTTGAGGCATCCGGCCTGGCTGAAAGCAGACTATGCCTTGGCTTTCTGCTGCCTGGACCTATGCTGGTGTGGCTGGAGGACTGTGGGGAGGGAAGTTATGAGGAAACAACCTAGAGACTGAGTGCAGACTTGTCTTATGCCGACTTGACTTAAGCACACGCTGCTCCTAATCCTTTCGAGATCACAGTTCCTGGAGAGTCCCAAGAAACTTTGGAGACAATGAGCCAATGGATTCTATGTGTAATTATCTGAAGGTTATGTAGGCTCTAGCCACCTCACAGTTCTGGTTTCAAAATATTGTGTCCTTTTAAATTAGGAACTTATAAAAATACCCTATGATCACATAACTAACTCCTCATTTGCACATGGCATTCTTTATAGTCAAAGGCCCTCTTTTAACACCTACTTATGAAACCCTGTCCTCACCTCTTTCATTGGGAGACATTAGAAATTCCACCTTCCCGAATGCACTGGCCTCCATTCACTTCACTGCTTTCAACCACTCTAGCCTGACCCTTATGAATTATATCCCAGGCTTCCCATGCCTTTTGCTCCAGTTGATTTGAGCCAATAGGAAGTTCCAATGGAAAACTAGATGGCGGGGGACAGGCCCGCTAAGACATTTGATCCCTCAGCTGTCTTCTTGTTGCCAGCATGTCATGTGTGTCCTGATGCTCAAGCCATAGTTCTTCTTCTAGGTCCTTCTCAATCCACAGGTTGATGACAGCTCCCTTCTGTTACTGGCCCTAGAGTGTGCATTGTCTCTCAGTGGTTTCCTTGAATGCTGACTGAAGAGAATCCTTGTGTTAAATTACCATTTGATCATGCTGCCTGCTTCCACTAGGACCCAGACTAATTCACTGTAGAATTGGTTATTTTCTATCCCCGGCCTGGCCCTAGCTCTGGCTGCCTGGATAACATCAAGGAAACTTATCTGGAGACTCCTAATATGTAAAACAAAAACACACTGAGATGAAAGACCCTTCCAGATCTCATCTTCTCAAATAAAGTGAAAATTTCCATTTCTAAATCTCCACAACCCAGCTTGCATCAATTCACAAGACACACTCTTGTTTGATAAGTGATAAAATCATAAGCTATATATCACTTCTACTTTATATCAATTCTTACTCCACTAAAAATGTGTTTAAGGAAAAGAAACTTCTAAGAACTCTGTACAAGATTGAGTATTTAAGACCGAATCATCAATAAGATCACTTATTGATGTTCGACATGGTGAAATGGGCCTGCAACCCCAAAGTCAGGAGGCAAAGAGAATAAGATCCAGAGTCCGAGGGCAGACAAGACTCTGTAGCAAGTTCATGGCAAGCCTGGGCTATATGAGACTCTCTAAAGCAAAAAAAAAAAATTATTTATTCTCATTATTTAAAATGAGACAATATTTCACTCTTTTCTGAACGTTTAATACTTCAAATAGCATATAACAGGAAGAGCATGGGCCATGGGGACAGACATAATTTCTTAAACTAACTTCACAACCCACTATACTGAAGTGCCTCTCAGGAAGATACTACATTACCAGAGGTACCATGACCTCTTCAGAAGATGCTAGAGGAATGACATCTTCAAAATAGGCTGTTGGGGACAGATCATCAAATAACCTTGCTTCTATGGTCAATACTAACCTTCAAAGAACTTACTCTCGAAGATTTCCCAGAGTGGAAGCATAGGAGATTCCATTCACACACTATTCACATTCCCCATTTGGTTTTAACCCTGGTGCATGGTTAACAGTGAGATACAGTCTAACCTACAACCCTCGCCAATGTGGCCCTCCATACCCAACCTCCAAATGTACTCCTAAACTATTGATATGCCTATGCCAAAGTCAGTCTTAGACTGCTGGTAACTAGTTAAAAGCTATGTATTTAATTATCACCTTTCCTCCACAAATTATATGATTTAAAATCAATTTCCTTTTAGTAATATTTAATGGTATTAAAATAAAGGCAGAATCTTTTCAATCACTCATTTCTACTAGCAGTATAATTAAGTGAATGGCCAAGAGAAGATGAAGAAATATAGCAATTGTTCTAAGGAGCACCAACCAGGAAAAGAAGAAATGGTTAAAATTTCAATGTTATTCTTGACACCCACAGGAAGGTACAAGCATACCAGCTGTTCTCACAATGGTCTCATGAGGCCTGTCCTCCATGAGTTGTAGGCACTTCAGTAACAGGCAGTGGGCAGAACTTTAGCTGTAAGCAGACAATGACAATTTCACTTATGACATTTCCACAATCTCATCTCCTTTCATACCTGGTAGTATTTTCTACATTTTAAAAAATTATGGTAAAATATACATAGCATACAATGTAGCATCTATGCACATGAAAATACACAGCTCACTGGCATTACAAACATTCATTGCTCCTATTTGCAGAACTATTTCATCGTCCCACACTGGATCTCAGTTCTCATTTACCTCTTCAGTCCACATTTCCCACACCCCTAAGCTCCTGTAAGCACTGCCTACTTTATGTCTATGGTGAACCAAGTGTTTTGAATCATTTGAATGACAGCTAGTCACAAGACAAGAGCTTAACTTTGAAAAGGGTCACAGAAAAGAACTGGAGCCATAGAGTACAGGAAAGATGAGAGGGTGCCCTATAGATAGGGGGTGCAGACAAGATAGCAGGATGCCTAGGAAGGAGGCACCAGTGGGATGGCAGATGCTGCACAAATACCAAGTAAAGAAGGACACTGGGGGCACAACCCAAATGACACGGGTATATGACATATACACAGATGACTAATAGTCTCCCAGTCCTCTGACCCTGAATGTAAACATGCTCTCCTGTGGGGTTACACAGAGCTCACACCCTTGTGGGCAGTCATGAGTATCCTATATCAAGAGATTATGGCCATGAGATGCCATCTAAAGACTGTTTGAGGTGCTTTCTACATACCAGAAATGTAAGCACTGTAGACAGGAGTAAGGAGGACTCCCTACAGCATGAGAAGAGAGCAAGCTTCTTATAGCTACAGGACTCGAAGAAACCGAGGCCATATTGCTGGTGGCAGGCCAGAAGGCAGACTTCAGAAAGAACAGGCCTAAGCAAGAAGCCAACTCAAGAAAAGCAGAAGAAACATCAGTGAGAAGAAAGCTCAATGAGAGCATAAATGAGTATTAGAAAAGCTATAGTCTTAGTCACAGCACAACAAAGCCACAGAAATATTTCTTTTATGTAATATATTATTCTCCCCCACAGGCCCAATTGCAGAATCAGGAAAGCACAATGCACGACAGGCCAGGGGTCCTTCCTAATCTGGTCAGCTAAAGACTAGTTACTGATCCAGGAGATCCATTTGTATCCTAGGCCCACAATAATTACACAATAATTAATGAAAAATAAGACATATTGAAAAGTTGGAAAAGATGAGACATTGTCATAAAATGTAAGAATCACCTAGCAGTGGACAGCTGACGGACAGATAGATATCTTTGATAAAAACATGTCTTTAGGTTTACTAAATAGCAGGAAACTATTTACAAAGACTATAGATAAAATCTCTATATAAAGTCCCTCTTAAGCCCCCAACCAGAGTACCACCTAAGGCAATATCATCTCACCTAATTGCTGAGATCTCAGACATCCCAGTTCCTAATCCCTTGACAAATACCTACTTATTTTATACTGCTGTGACTCAAAGAACCTGTCAGAAGCCCCCTAGTCAACACTGAAAAATTAACGGTAAAGAACACTTCCCTCTAACTCTTGCCATGAAACCCAGTGCCCTTCAACCTTTAAATTTACATAATTTTATTTGCTATTTACTTGTAAAAATTATTCTTAAGAGTATATAATTATAACATTTCTCCCTTTTCTTTCCTTCCTTTAAGTCCTCCCATATAACCCTCTCCAATCTTTTTCAAATTCATGGCCTCTTTTTTAATCAATTATTTCATGCATATATACCCTAAATATAACCTGCTGGTTCCATATAAAGTTACTTATTTGTATGTTTTCAGGGCTGACCATATGGAACTCGACAGCCACTTGGTGTGCTCTTTTTTATTACTGCTCCCAGCTTTCCTCAGTTGCCCATAGTTCTCTGTGTAGGGCTGAGGCCTCATGGGTTTTTCCCTGTGCAGTTCAGCATGTCCTTTGGTGTCACCCTTGTTCAGCTCACATTTGGGCAGTCACACTGCTGAGACTTTATGGGTGAAGAATCTCACATTTCTAGGATACACTCTTACAGCAAATTCCCCGATCTTCTGGCTCTTATAATCTTTCCTTAGTGTAAGTATGGGAGTGTTTTATAGATGTATCCACTGGGAGTGAGCTACATTGGAAATAAGGGAAGACCTGCTTGCTTGTTTGCAAAGTATAGGGATAGAACATATTATACATCAGTTTAAGAGACACAAGACGCCATAAAGGAAAGCAACGGCCAAAGACAGAGACAATGTAATCCTGTTATGTTCATCTCTGGAAAGCATACAACTGAAGACTTTGGATATAAGTGACTGACTTTTTCAACAGCTGCAAGAGTAAGGACATAAACTGTTTCCATTTCTGAGGTCATAACATATTTCATAGCTTGGTAATGAGTACCTTTATTCAAAATTGCAATATTGTGACAGCTACACTAGCTCAGATTGCAAATAACGGTATTTCTGAAGATGGTACTGGAGGCTGCCCTGTGCTGCCCCTCCACTTGTACACACACACACACACACCTGAAATGGGAAAATCCCTCATCATGTGTGTGTATGCAGAGAGTCTAGTGCCAGTAAATACAATCTGAAGTATTATTTACAGTAAGGAGTGAATTAGCATAAAGCTAAAATTAGGCAAGGTCAAATAAATACGGTAGACTCACAGGACTGAACTGAAGTCTGTCCCTCGCCATTTTTCACAAACACTGTACATATATATTACTTGTATTATTATACTTAAACTTGTAAAAAAATGGACAGAGGTTAAATTAATATATAGACAACACACTTTAAAACGGGAAGCTGAACCATTACAATTTCTGACCAATAAGGAACACAAAGTGCTCAGGAGGGAAACTGCAGCCAGAGAGTATACACAAGCTCTTGGAAGTTTCTGCCCAGCAGGGTCACAGGCTACTACAGGGTGGAGCACCCAGATGGTCTGGGAAGAGTCCCTGAGTCCAAGAAAGTGCAGAGTGTCCTGAGAGGTGTGCTCCACTGAGGAACTATGATAAAGCATGCCTAACCAAGGGGCACCCCAGAGCCTATGTGCACAGCCTGCCATCTGGGTGCCTGGGTGCTTCTGCAAATGCACACTTCTTTTCTACCTGGCCGTAGGGTGTTGAGTGGAAGTCCTCAGTTGTGGTCTCAATTTTTCCCTGATGCAGAAACATGGAATCAACTCCACCAAACACACATCGTCCATGTGGGGCCAGTGTGGTTTGGAGAAAAAGAAGGAAAATGGCATCAGAAATGCTCACAAATGGCTTCCTCATCTTCTCTAGCCCCAAGGTTGGTTTTGCTTTCCACGACATTAAAAAGTTCCTTTGCTCACTTTTCAGTGCAAATGTTTATGAAAATATTAAAAGAGAACCTCTTTTACTGCAATTAAGAACCAGTGGACCTCAGAGCATTTTTTTCCTTCAAGGGCCTGCAACAGGAGAGCTTATATAGTTGAACTACAGCCGAGTTGCTGGGTCATAGCCAATGTCCACAGCAGGAAAAAACAATTAGCAACCTGAAGCAATTTTGTGTTTACAGGCATTCAGTGAGCAAACTTCTGTGTAAATAGGCCCCCATGCCATAATTACAGGGATCATTTCAGAAAGTATTGATAGAGGCCAGATACCCAGAGTGGGATATTCAAACATACTTTAGGAAATGTTCCAGGGAACATAATGAAGTCATTTAACAGTTTGCATGCAAGCATAGCAGTAAGAAAACACGGTGAGTCTAGTGCGTTAGCAGTGTCTGCTTATTCAAACTTCCCCCAAAATAAAGTTTACATAGCACTGTATTAAACAAGAGTTTTCAGAAAGACTGCGGCTTATATCCTACTATTTTTGCATGTGGCAGAGAGCTTCAAATTTTTAACTCCTGAAAATCATGCTAGTTCTGTATAGAGATTTCACAAAGAGCTCCAAAAGGCTGAATTTGTGGTCACAGCTCCCACGATGCCATCAAATTTTAACTGGAAGCTGAACCTCTTTTCACAGGACAAGCATAGAAGGGGAAGTAAAAACCAACAATATCACAGCACGGTTGTATCCGAAGAGCTTGTGGGGAGTGGAAAGGCATCAGAAATCAGCTGGCTGAGGTCCGTAGGAAGCCCCACGAGTGCGGCACCTGTCCAAGTCAGCATATCCACCTGACACAAAACACAGAGCTGAGCAATTGTTTCAATCCTAGTTTCCCAGACAAGGCAGAGGGAACTGCTCTACTGAATCCGACTTAATCTGTTTAGGAATCCCTCCTGACTCTGGTGCCCAGGAGAGGGGCACAAGTGTTAGTTATTGGATAGCTGCCTTTTGTGCAAATATGAAAATGTACTGGAGTACTTATTTCTCTTCCTGCACAATAGCAAGGACATAACTCTGCCACGTATGTGCTTCTATCCAGTTGATGTGCTATCCCCGGCTCATGGAAACTCCTTTTTTTTCCCAAACACTAGGTCTTTTTTTAAAATTTTTT
>LOJH01030357.1:0-15016 GCA_001685095.1 Ellobius talpinus | reverse complement strand
ATACCTTGCTCAGCCTAGATATAGTAGGGAGGGCCTTGGACCTTCCCCCAAAGCGATGTTCCTTACCCTCTCTGAGGAGTGGGTGGGGGTGGGAGGGAAGGTGGAAGGAATGGGAGGAGGGGAGGGGTGTAGGAACTGGGATTGGTATATAAAATGAAAAAAGATAGTTTGTTTTCTTTATAAAAATATAAAATAAAGAAGCAACATTACCCCAAAGCTAAAAGTTCATTAATGTACATATATAAATGCATATATTAATATGTATTAATACATTAAAAAAATCACTGAGTCCTCTTCCCAATGTGGGAGCTAATAAGAAAGCCTCATGACATAGCACAGATTTCAGCTCATGGTCAAAAGCAAGAGGAACAGAAATAGAAACCCTTGATCAGAACTGTGTAAAATAAAGTAGGTTCTTTTGCAGAGCAACAAATTTCCTGACACTATAGGCACTGAAGAAGGAATGGTCCGATTCCTTGTAGCAACAGAGCAGTAGACTCTCCCATATCAGATGGGGCTGGCTCAGAGGGTATTGGGTTATTATTATTACTGGAATATCGCAGATTTTCTGGCATCATCAGAGGCAGAGGCATCAAAACAGAGAAGTAGTTGAGGAAAAACAGTGTTTAGATGCAGAGTATATGAGTCTATGAGTTCTGATTGTAGGTGCCGGGTCTGGGCATAGCAACTTCATCTCCTGTCAGTGAGGATGACCTCAGCTTTCCAGCATTAGCATCTTGGGTCTGACTAATTTGCATATGACTGATATTAACAAGGATGTAAAAATAATTCCTAGAAGAAATGACTGCAGAAAGGAACAGTTGTCACCTCTACCATATGGATCCATTTCATTGTGTTTTTATGTTTGTTCTGTCTTCTTAGCATATACTCATTTTTCCAAATGATGGATTTCATTCTGATGATCTCATAATGTAAGCCATGTACTTTTCTTATTTTTACCCACCAATTGTCCTCCATTGTTTTCCATTTTATTGTTGTTTTCCTTATGCTTCAGTGTTGAGACTGACCAGAAAGTCTAGATCTCATTTAACTCCAACAAAATGATTTTATCTATAACAGCCAAGGTGGTGTCACGGGAGAAAAACATCACATCTGGAAGATGTCCAAAGGAGGCATGCAACTTTTCACAGGGCAGAGAACATTCTAACATGGAAGATGATCCATGAGTCAATGTGGCTTCTCACCAAAGAATCAAATGTTGGGTGCTTCATCCCATCTCTAAGGAATTTATGCTGTAGGAATTCCTACTACCAGTAGCCATTAAGTTACCCGCACACTTGGGCGTGACCTCTTACACTGTTTATGCCAATGTAAGGCGCAAGCATCTGGCCTCTTTTCCGGCAGTGGGATTCAGTTGCTGTTCTCCGTTCCAGCAGAGGATTGTGCTTGTGAGTCCACCCCTAAATAAATAACCCTCTATTATTCTCAATTCTGAGCTAGTGTGGGATTTCTTTTATGAGTCCTTCATCAAATGTATGTGCAAATGGGGAATATATAAATAAGACAATTCTACACGGGATCTCTATAACAAGTATAAGAGGAGACTACTTTGGTCAGTCTCTATTATTCCAAGGCCATGGGTTTATACTGCTTATTGCTCATTTCTCACCACGCAGCGGTTCTGAAGTACTAAGATCAATACCTCATTTCTTTGGTGTCCTTTCCAGAGAGGTCATCATTCCTGGCTGGAGCCTTGTGGCAAAGAAGGGATGCCCAAATCGTGTATCTGCCAAGGCAAACTGCTTGCTCTGTTCAGCAGAGACACTGAGGCCATCACTGATATTGTCTGAGTTCTCTTGTGTCAGATTATTACTCCAAAAGGACAGAGTGGGTTGTTAGGAGCTTCCATTTTGCCAGGAAAGAAACAGAGTTGGGTAGAGCAGAGTTGGATTTATTTTCAGGTTCTATAATTAGCAAGTTCTGCCATCTTTGTACTCTGAATGCTAAAGCCTGCCTTGACACCAAATCCTGGCCTGAGGACATTCTTATTTTTCTATGAAGCATTCGTGTTCTCTGGAGGACCTGATATTTCCAAACTGCCCTGTGAACTATACAGAAAAGGCCCCTGCCAACCACCTACATCAAATTGCAAAAACTCAGTTGTTTTATAGAATGACTGTGTGTGTGTGTGTATGTATATAGTGACTTATAGAGCAGGTGAGAATTGCAAAAGACACTTATGAGCTGAGATGGGACTCTACCCAAGTCAGAGGACATACAGAGCTGAGGACTCTCGCCTGTGAAAATGGTAATGATGGAGGGCAGGGGATAGCTGAAAAGAAATAACCACTTTCTTCCTTTCTTTTGAAGTGTTGAGCCTTTTGAGAAGGGAAAAAATGTAAGAAGGAGAAGATGTTCCCTTCAACATGACCAGTGAACCAATGCAATTTCTCACACAGAACACTTCTCCTACATGAAATAGTGTTCACATCTGGAAGATAACCAATGGATGAATGTTGCCTCTAAACAAGAGTGCCTCTCCTACAGCTGTGTGTGTATTCACATCTGTAATGAAGTTTGTCTGGGTCACTGGACCAGTGAGTCTGGTTCATCTCTCCCTCTGCCCACACCAGCAGACCTGCACAGGTCAGAGGGGCCTGACCCTTTAACCATCAGGTCTCTGGAGCCAGTGCCTAGGGAGTGGTTAAGAACAGAATGTGGGTTTACACTATGCTTTTTCCAGTTCCCATGCTACAATATGGAGAGGGTTAGTTCCTGGCAATGAGATTCCAGCTCAGCTGTATTCTAGAGTCTGATCCCAGCAAATCGGCCACCTAGAATAATGAGACTGCCTATACTTCTGGATTTGGTCACTGGAATTAGTTTTCTAAGGCTTCCTTGGCAAAGCATCACAGACTGGCTATCATACCAACATCTATTTCTTTTTTCACAATCTTGGAACTATATGACTGGAAAAAGTAGAGCTTCTGATCCTCTATCTCTACAATTATAAAATGGAAAGAGAAATGCCTACTCCATGAGGTTCCTGAGGATTTTTTTACTTATGCCATTTGTAAATAATCAAAAGATATTTGGGTCCTGGGGTCCCAGCTTGACTGTTGCATGATTGCTGAACATGCATATGAGCTATAACCTGGTTTTCTCAGTCACTCCACTGAACCTGTGTGGCTATACATTAATGTACATTAACATAAAACAACAGCAAAAAAACACCTGGCATTTTAGATAATAGTTCATACATGTTCCTTTTCGTAGAGTCTGTATGTGGAATTTTAGTCTGGGGTAAATTCAAAAATGAAAGTTACAATAAATTCATGTATTAAAAAATGAAAGAAGGCCAGCTTTCATTTTGCTGCAGTATTTTTTTCTTTCAACACTTTAATTTTAGAGTTAAGCAATTCAAATTATGTTCCCTAATGGTCTTTGGTGCACATTTTACAAATTGAAGAAAGAACAAAACAGAGGAGAGAACCCATTGCTATAATGGATTTCATTTTTCTTCTTTCCTTTTTAATCTAATGTTTTTGAAGTACTTTCCCTTGGGAATAGAAGTTCCTTCATGAAAGTTGAAATGAAAGGGAAGAATTCTCCACACAGAGAGGCTCACAAACACGTTTCCTATCTCATCTCCATGAGTAAAATGTGCTTTCGCTGACCTGACTCAGGAAAGTGAGCATCATAAATGGAGATCATCTTAGCAGGAAGACTTCATCTCAGGGAAACGGAGAAGAAATGTGCTAAGAGAGAATTTGCTTTTCCTTCTTGCTCCTTGGCTGGCAGAACTGATGATTCTGTCCTTCCTGGGGGCAAATGTCAGAGGTTAGATAGAGGTCTCTCAGAGGACAGGATAGATGTTAGCCCACAAAGGTGTGTCCCGAGATGAGCAGGAGACATCACAAAGGAAGTGAAGAAAGGCAACAGGCTTAGTGACATTTTCTGATCAGTTGTGGGGCATTTTAAGGGCACATGGACTGTGTTTAGAGATCTCTCTTCTCCCTCTTGAGGTAATTCTGCTGTCCTTCAGCTAACCTCAAGGGTACAGGTAGCTTTGTAAATACCTTACATCTTCCATCTACTTCCCCCATGGACCTACCTGCTGAGACCTAGGCCTGGTCCTAGGAAATGTTAGCCCTTTTTCAACGGTCTCCCCAGCTTTGCTCAAATCCAGATAATGTTCCAAATCCTTTCTAAATCACACGGTGTTGCCAGATAAAGTACAGGGGCCCAGCTGAATTTAAAGTCTCGATAAATAACACCTTAGCGTATGTTATTTTATCACCACTGCCTCCAAATACGTGACGGGAATGAATTAAGAGAAAAGGTTCATCTTGCTCATGGGTTCAGAGGCTTCGTTTCATCATGGTGAGGAGCATGGCAGAGCATCCTGCCTCCTGACAGGCAGGAAGCAAAGTGGCAGTGTGACCGGGACAAGATATAGCAGCCCATGACTTCCTTAAAGCAGAACCACCTTCCACAGTCCCATTAGTTCTCCATGGTCAGTCCAAAGTTTGAGTCCATCAATGGGTATTTGTGTGTTTTCAATCAAATTAATGAAGGCCCTATGTACTGTGACCCAGCTTTTTTTTTCCATTTTATGCCAAGTTCTACGTTGTTCAGTTCCCCCCCTCAACAGGCTACTAACTCTGGGTTCCCCACAGCTGACTCTGATATGAACTGCAGTCCGTGCACATCATTTTGGATGCTTTGAAAACATTGGTAAGGAAAGCGGATGGGGGCATCACCCACAGTGGGTGTCTAGAGCTGAGTCCTGTGGGGGAAATTCTGAGAGACAAAACCCATTCACACTCAGCATGCCTGTGGGCAGGAGCAGCTGGGCTGTTCAGAGCTACATTTAGAGTGCTGTTCCTCTCCTGCCACATTCCCAGGAGATGAACAGTGATTTTCCGGCCATCTGAAGAAAAGACCTCTACCTGATGCAGAGGCAGGCAGGTTAGAGAACACTGCCAGAGACAGGGGAAATCATCATGCCTAGGAATAGGGGCAAGGGTAGCCGCTGTAGACACTGTTTCTGTTTTAGGACGCTCCATGTTGCTACGCTCTCAGACTCTTTGCATCTTGTCCCCATGGCCCTTTGTTCTATTCAGATTGTAGCTTAAACTTTGACTCACAAACTCAGAGGGGGTCATAACTGAATGTGGGGGTCATGAAAAAGCTGAAGCAACAGTAAAAGGTTTATGAGCATGCAATAGCCCAAAATTCATTCAAAATTATATGCACAGTGAATCCAAGGTATTTCTGGAAGGGCTCATTGGTGTTACATCACCTGACTTCCCTGCAACCTTGATTCTGAACACACAACATGCTCACTTCACACCATGCCTGCCCACACATCATGCAACTCCAACAAATGCAGTGAGCCTGAAATGCTTCTGCCCAGCTTGAGACGACTGTATGATATGCGTTGCAGTACTTTTATTATAAATGCAAAGTCTCTGGCTCTTATAGAAATATAAGAGTTTAATTAGAAAAAACAAGACAAATTTTTCTATTGTCATTCAGCAGCATGTAAGCATACAATTGTTATATCATTGAACTGGAGTGAGTTAGAATATTATGGTTTTGAAAACTGTGGAGTTGGAGTATTCATTGCTTAGCAGTGTTTACTGCTCTTCCAGAGCACTTGAGTTAGATACCCAGTAAGAGTATATGGTGATACACAACTGTGATAATATTTTGTGTGTGCTTCAGTAAACAAAGCCTGCCTGAAGATCAGAGTGCAGAGCAAGCCACTAGTTAGCCCTAGAGGCCAGGCAGCGGTAACATACAACTTTAATCCCAGGACTCAGGAGACAAAAGCAGGTGGATCTCTGTGAGTTCAAGGCCACCCTGGGCTACACTAGATTATTCCAGTCTATAAGAACCCTCCAGTCTGAGGCTTTGTAGAGGCAGGATCTTGCCCACTTTGGTCTGAGGATTTGGTAGAGGTAAAAGTTCTCTCTAGTGGCTGGCTCCTTTACTTCTCTGATCTTTCATCATTTAACCTGATATCTGACTACAGGTTTTTGTTATTAAGACCAATTAGAATTCACACTACACACAACCAACTGCAACTCTAGTTTCAGGGGATCTGATGCCCTCTTCTGGACACAAAGGTCTCCTGCACTCACATGTGCACACACACACACATAATTTTAAAAGATAAAAATCAACCTTTAAAAATTGCTGTTTCAGTTGCTGACTTACCTTTATTCCTTTATTTAAAACAAATTATTTAATGGATTTGGCCTAGAATTAGGATAGAATAAAAAAAAAGTTTGAAATGGCCCTGAAGATTTATGCCTTCTGCACTATGTATTTATGTGAACTAGTGTACTCAGCATTGGTGATTACTCAATTAAAGTATCAGCCAGCTCTGGACAGTGCTGAAGATGCTCTGCATCCTAGAGCACCAAATATTCAGCCAAGATTTAATTATTTAAGTAAAAATAAATAAGCACATCCAAATCTTAGCAATTTCAAATCACCATACTTAAGAGATGTTTTCTGCCAATTTAGCCATTTGTCAACATTTTATTACTGTGCCCCAAGGAGCAGGCCTGTGAGAGAGTAGGTCAACTTAAAGAGTCTCTCTTGATAGGAGGTATAAAGAATGGACTCTCTTCCTCTGAGTGGCCTGAAGTGACCTGTGAAGGCATGCTACTCTCTTGGCTCAGAAAACTTTACAAACACTGCAATTCCAGTGTACTTCGTGTTCACTGTAATACCTGTAAAACTCCCTGGGATTTTGGGACTCTACATATCTGAAAATCTACCTGAACATATCACTTTAAAGGAGTTATATATGTCACTCTGGTGATATGATGGCAGACTTGGTAGGTGTGCCCGGGCCAAACCAGGGGGGTGAGGGTGGGATGGGCAAAGTGTTAGAGGACCAAAAATAATGTAAAATATTGCAATATATACTTTAAAATGGAGAAAGGAATCTTGAACTTTAGGGTTTAGACATAGATCCTTTGGTTACTAAACACAACCAAAGCACCCAAGATGGTATCACCAGAGCTATGGAGCTGAAGGTCACAGTGATACCCATGCCTCTACCCTGGTAAGTAGTATCCTTGTCAAAGCTGGTCTCCGACAACCTACATGGGAGGCGTCCTTTGCCACACTGAAAGAATCCTCACTGGACAAGAAGACGGGAGAAAAGGAGCCCGCATCCAAGGGAGAGAACCATAAGAAATAAAACAAGGTGAATGATACAGTAACAAACTCAGCATAAGCGCAAACACATTCACACATACTGATTTCAACATAAAATATTTTTAGAGGAAGTAAGAATGGGACCAAACTGAAGAAATCAATAACTTTTCTTATTTTTCAGAGAAATGAGGTCACAGGGCAAACTGCAGCTCCCCAAATTAGAAAGATAGACAATCAGTAGGAAGAATTACATCCTACTGGGTGAAAATCAAGCAGAAGCCTTCCTGAAAATGATTGGGGAGTGGGGAAACCCAGACTATAATTGGAAAATGCTGGAGGCTCAGGGTGAATATGGTGGTCAAAAACCCCGGGACACATAGTCAGTCATGCACCCTATACTTTGTCGGTTTATTTCCAATATCACCAGGGGGTTTTCAAAGTAAATACTGAAGGGAAAAACACCCGTGCTTTGGTGGAAGGAGGAGAGACAGAACTCTTGATGTCTGCCAGAGCTGTCTGTTCTTGCCAAGGTCTGCACTTAGGAGGATTGATTTTCCCAGAAGCTAAACGGATGGGTTTTTTATCAGACTGTAACTTGTCTTAGGGACTCCTGACTCCTCTAGTCATCCTGCATCATCACCCCACATTAACAGAACCTGAAATGTGCTGATGGAGTTCACACTCCAGGGACACACAGAAAGTTGGGAATCCAACCACAGGACCACAGATGATGCCTTTCCCCACGCCACCTCACTGTCCTGCTGCAAAAGGTTTATTTACCACAGTTCCTTTCATCTGGAGTGAGAGCAACGATCAGACACCACAATGTTTCAGAAATTATTAGATCAGCAGTGGTTTTGGTAGTTTTAGCTGACACATTGTAATTTTTATGTATTTAGGGACACAGTGTAATGTATTTCAGTTCATGTATACTAATTAGTAGATTAAGGTAATTGTTATTTCCATCACCTCAAGCATTTATCAATTCCTTGTAGAGATCAAGAATTTTTAAGAACCTTGTGATTAATAAGGATTGTCATACAACTACAAACCATGTAACATATGTGTGATGGATCACAGGAAAGGGGGTATCAAGAGCAAGATTTTGAAATACTAACTAAAGACTTCCAGTCAGAAAGCTGTGCTTCCAGAAATCCCAGATAAGACTAATAGGTGAAACCAAACAAAAAGCGAGAAAGTTAAAAAAAAAATCAAGTTGGGCATACTGATACACACCTGCAATCTTAGAGCTCAGAAGGCTGAATGGGGGATTGCAAAATTGAGGCTAGCCTGGACTTTTTCATCACTAAATACCAGCCTGGAATATGTAGTTAGAACCTGTTACTAAACAAACAAACCAATAAACTCCACCTCATCCTGTATTAGTCAACTTCTCATTAGTGTAATAAGAAACCCAAGGTAATCAACCCAAAAAGAAGAAGTTGAGTTTGGCTGACAGTGTTACCCTGTGACTTTGGAGCATATGAAGTAATCCATCATAGAAGGAGCAGGTAGCCAAGGAAACTAGTGAGGAGATGAAGAGAGAAAAGGGAGAGACAAAGGAACCATAATTCCCTTCAAGGCTGTCCCCAAAGTCTAGAAGATGTAAGCATCCATCTCTTAAATTTTCCACCCACTCCCAGTAGCACCAAACTGAAGACTAAGTCTTTAACATAGTGGCATTTGGGGGACAGCCCAGACCCGAGGATAACAGTATAGCATTCAAATTCAAGAAAGTCCAAGCTAAATAAAATATCCTGAAAGAAACCAGTGTGGGGAAACACACCTCTGTGGTGGTTTGAACGACATGACCCCACAGTCTCTCGAGCATCTGAATGCTCGGTCCCTAGGTGGAGCTGCTGTTTGGGTTGGTTTAGGAAGTATGGCTTTGTTGTTGTTGGAAGGACTACATCACCAGAGGTGGGATTTGGGAGTTTAAAGACTCATACCATTTCAGATCCATTCTTTGCTGCATGCTTCAGGTTCAGGATGCGAGCCTTTGCTCCTGCTCCAGCCACCATTGCCTACTGCCGGCTGTCTCCACTCCACTGTCGTGGAGACTAACCCTTGGGGACTATAAGCCCAAATAAACTCTTCTGGAGAGTTTCCTTGGTGTCTTATCACAGCAGCAGAAAAATAACCTTCCCTACAGAGGACAGGAGGGAGCAGTTATGCTGGACATCTCAGAAGCCAAATAAACAAAACCAGAATACCATGAGAAGTGTGGAAAAACAAGGACACCAACAGAGAGTCTCCACCTGAGGAATAATCCCTCAAAAGTGAAAAAGAAATAAAGCCTGCCATGAAAAAACAAAAATAAGAAATTTGTTGGAGTTAGATATAACTTAAAAACAAAACAAAACAGTAAAATGAATTCTCCAGAGAGAAGGAAAACAATATAGGCCAGAAATGCAAGTCTACAGGCAGAAGAGCATTGGAGATGGAACAAGTGGAAACAGGTTAAAATGAATGTGTTATTCCTAATTGATCTAGAACATAGAAGTTTTATTTAAAGTAATAACATGAGCAATGTGTTCCATTATAACTGAAATGAATGGCAGCAACAGTAGAGGAGATAACGGGGAGAAACTTGGAATACTTTGTAATTAAGAAGCACACACACTGACTGCATTGCAGGGTTATTTGAAGTGGATTTGAATTGGTCTCAAAGATAAATCACAAACTATAGAGTAATCACTAAAGACATTGCTAAAGAGATAATCTAAATTGAAATGCTAACAAAGAATAAAGCTTGAAATTCTAAAATGCTTAGCAAGAACCACAAAAGGTAAAGACTGGAGAAGAAAAGTAGGAAGAAAAACAAGGGTAACTCCCGGAAAAAAAGATTGATCTAAATACTCCAACAACAACAACAACAACAACAACAATAGAAAACAGATTATCTTTGGGTATGAGCCAAACCTTTAATGGCTGAGCCCTGTGGGAGTGAGGGCAAGGGAAAGATGCCCTCCTCACCTAGCCCCTACCATCTGTGGTTGGCAAAGGCACTGACCTTCCTCCTGACCTACTGCAGGACTCGGGAAAGTGGGATCTCTGTGTATTTCAGGCCAACCTGGTCCAGCGAGCTCCAGGACAGCCAAGGCTACACAGAAAGACCCTGTCTCAAGACAAGCAAACAACAACAACAAAGAATTCCATCTTAAATATGAAGATCTGCACTGACTTTAAGTAAAAGGATGAGGTTATATGCTGTGCCAAGAAGAAAACTGAGAATACATAAATACTTTTAGACAATGCTGACTTCAAGCATTAGGGGTAATGATGGCATTACATATCGATACTGCAAGAAGATATGGCATTTTTAATATGCATGCGGAAGTAACTGAGTATCAAAATGCATACAGCAAGAACTAATAGATCTCCAAGGACAAATAGATGAAACCACTATTATAGTTGGAGAGCCAGTGGCTCTCTGTCAGAAACAGACACCTCCTCACCTGGCAAGAAGGCTTAATGGGAAAAAATGTGCCTGCTGCCAAGCCTGCTGCCAAGCCTAGCAGTCTCAGTTGGACTGCTGGGACCCACAAGGTAGAAAAAGAGAACCAGCTTTTGCAAGTTGTCCTCTGACGTCCACATGTATATAATGCATACATACAAACAAACAAACAAACAAATAAATAAATAAATAAATGTAATTTTAAAAAAATAAATGGAATGATTTTACAGGTAGAATGAACATGGTTAATCTAAACAGCATATGTCAACCAGAGATAATTGATATTATTTGGAGTTCATCCTCAAAAAGAAAATTAAATGTTCTTCCTCAATGTTACATGGAATTTTCTCCAAAACAGACCATACTATGTACCATAAACATCCTTAAAAAATGTAAAGGAATAGAAATCATATGTTTGCTGTTAGTTAAGAGTGAAACTAAACTAAAAATCAATAACAGAATGATATATGAAACAGTCTAAAAGTATACAAAAATCGATAATACTTAAATCAAGAGAAAATTTAAATTATTTTGACCTAAACAAAAATGAAATTTGTCAAAGGGAACGGGGCTCAGTCAGTGAAGGTTGCTCTTCTAGGGAAACCAAAGGTTCTAAATGTGTATTTTAAAGAAGAAAACTCTAAAGTCATTTATCAAAAGTTCTACACTAGGAAACTAGAAAAAGATGAGTAAAAAAGAGTAATTAAACCCAAAAGAAGAGCACAAAGAGAAGAAATAAACATGAGAGCAGAACTCAGTGAAAGTTTTAAAAGGACCTCAATAGATATTGTCAGCAAAATGAAACACTGTTTTATTAAAAAAATTCAATAAAATCAGTAAACATGTAGACAAGCTAAGTAAAAAAGAGAAGACACAAATCACAAAACTCAAAAGTGAAAGAGGAAGTTCCACTGCAGATTTCTAGAATGTTAAAAAAAATTATAAATGAATATCAGAAGCAGCTCCAGGAGCCACAGATTTGATAACTTAGATGAAGCAGACCAGCTCCTTGAAAGATGAATACGCTACAGTACAAGAGAAGAAACTGGTAACATGAGCAGTCTAAAGTCTAGTGAAGGAATAGAGCCAGTAGTCAACAACCTTACCAACAGAAAGCACCTGACTACAGTAATTGGATAAGGAAATTCTAAACAACCTAGGGGATCATTCCACCATTTCTCTACAATCTCTGCAGAACACAGAAGTGAATGAAACCCTTTTTCATAATTTTGCCTAAGAGGATGGTATTATTTTAACGTCATATATTAAATAAGGGTGTTATCAGCACATAAATGAAAAAGTCCCCATTAAATGTTAGGTAATTATAACCCAAAAGGAGTATAAAGAGTTATATGTGATAGCTAGGTGGGCCTTCCCAGGTTGCAAGTTTGGTTCAACATTTAAGAGTAGTTTAATATAAATCCATCACTTTGTGTAAAGAAGAGAAAGTACATGACCATATCAACAGATACAGAGAGAACATTCAACAGAATGTGCACATATGTATGCCGAAAGTCAGCACCAAACCAGAAAACAGAACTTTCTCCACTTGCTGACAGAAGTCCTCAAAACAGACAGACAAAGAAAACTACCTAATAATAAGAAATCTGCAACTTTCCTGACAAAATCAGAACCACAGCAAGACTATTTGCTTTTTACAAGAATTTCTATTTTATACTTGAAGTCCTAGTTAACTTAGTAATATTAAAAACAATAATAAAAAGAAGAAAGAAATGGTATAAAGATTGAGAGGGAGAATAAGTATTCATTTTCAAGTGATAAGATTATCTAAATACAACAGAATCTCAGAAAAAAATTAGAACTAATCAGTAATTATAGTAATATTGCAGGGCACAATTTTAATATATTTATAAATTAATTGTTTTCCTACATACCAGCAAAGAACAAATAGAATTTGAAATTAAAAACACATCGCCATTTATATTAACATTCTAAGAAACTTCTACTTAGGTTCCAATACAATAAAATAAAAGTTCCATATGAGGAAATCTACAAAACTCTGATGAAATATATATATTGTATTGCTTACTTTTATACTCCTGTGGTAAAGCACCGTTGTTATGGAATATTATTTTTAACTAGGCAAAGATGTGTTACACTTGTTTATGCTGCAGAATATGACTTTAACTGTGAAAGAATAATACTTTTGTTTATGCTGCATTTGTTAATGATGTAACAGTGTGTTCAATTATGTAAAGATGTTTTTTTTATTTGTTTCACCTTGCCTTCCTAAGGCACCTAATTGGTTTAATAAAAAGCTGACTGGCAAATAGCGAGGCAGGAGAGGAATAGGTGAGACTGGCAGGCAGAGAGAATAAGTAAGAGAGAAATGTAGGTTCAAAGGGAGAAGAGAAGAAGAAGAGAATGAAGGAGAAAAAAAGGGACGCACCTGGAGCAAGAAGCCAGGCAGCCACCAGCCAGACAGGAGAAGCAGTAAAAGTAAAATATACAGAAGGAAAGAAAAGTAAAAATTTCTGAGGCAAAAGGTAGATAAAGGAAAACAGGTTAATTTAAGTTAAAAGAGGCAGTCAGAAATGAGCCTAAGCTAGGCCAAGCATTCAAAACTAGTAAGAGGTCTCTGTGCCATGATTTGGGAGCTGGTTGGTGGCCCTAAAGAGAAAGCCTAGTATACACCATGACTAAGGCAGGTATGTATGAGAGGAGGGCATGCTGGGATAGGGAGTGTACAAAAAGTCTATGCGCTTATGTCCAATCCTTCTGTCAGTTAAAAATGCATTTAAAATAAAATGTATTAACTGAAGTATTTCAGCGGCACAAAGTTTTACTTCTACCTCCTGAACTTCCTTCGCCTTCCCCAAAACCAGTTAACTCCTGAGGTAATGATAGCAAGCAAGGTCTTATAGAGCAGCAAACTGAAAGAGATGCCAACAACATCTCAGTGAGAGCATGTCATCTCTTAGCCATCTGACATGGGGTCAGATGCTCTCCCCTCAGGAGTTCTGTCTAGTTCTGCTGAATTCATACGCCAGTACCTTGCTCCGCCATCATCGGATAAGCTTCCTCCTGCAGCAAGCGGGAATAAATTCAGAGATCCATGGTAAGAGTACACAGAGAATAGAGCACTAGGGCCTACAGGGGATGTCTCTGTCAAATCCCTCCCCTCCGGGTTCAGGGAACCCTGCAGAAGAGGAGGTGGAAGAGTGTAGTGTAAGAGCCAGAGAGGGTGGAGGACACCAGGAAAACAAGGTTCTCTAAATCAGCAGGATCAGTGCACATAAGGAATGCACAGAGATGAGGCAGCATACACAGGGCCTGCACAGGTCTGCAGCAGATGGGGTAAGGAGAAGTGGAAACAAGCCCCCATCCCTAATCAAGAAGCTATTTCCAATTGATAACCACGTACAAATGAAAATTTAGGTTTTTTTCAAGGGAGTCTCCCTGGGAAAGCAAACTCTTCTTAAGGGTAGGCTGCATGCCGAACAGAAAATTAACTCAAGAGTGTCATTGAAGGTTCGTTGGCTTATAAGGTCATGTCAGGGCTTTTAAAATATTTTATTTATATATGTATAAATGTATGTAAACACATACATTTATGCATATATATTTTCTCTTTTTAATGTATAGGTCCTTTGTGTATATATTATGACTTGAAGGTTAGTGTGGTTATAGAGTCCTGAGTGAGTGAACGAGTGTGTCTCTACATCTCTACTTGTTCCCTGTGCCTTTTCTTGGGCTCTTTTCCTTCTGTTTGTTTTGCTCTATTCTAATGTATCAAGAAAGAAGTCACCCAACAGTGTTGGCTAAGAAATGTGTGGGGTTTAGGGAACGGGAGCTAATGAAACATTTCTAAAATTACAGTGACGGTGGGACAAACCTGCACATTAAACTCTCTCAGGGTGTACTCTAAGGTAGACAGAGTGGCTCATGCCCGTAAGTGGTAAGTGGAGTGCTTAGGAGAACTGCAGCAAGTTCAGAGCCAGTCAGTGTCACACAGAGCATCCTGGTAAGTCTAGGCTACAGAGCAAGACCACATTCCAGAAATACCAAGAAGAAGCGAAGAGGACGGTGAAGGTGGGGAGGGTGGAGAGGAGGAGAGGAGTGGTGAGCAGACATGCTCTAAAGTCAGTTCAACTTTACACCACAAAACCACACTTTAATAACACTGTTCACAAAATGGAAGGCATGCCAAGCCAAGCATAAAAACGACCAAATAATCAAATGTTTGCAGGGAGGAAGAGAACTAGGAGAAAGAATCAAGGGGGAGAGGGAGCAGGTCTCTTTGCTGACCTCCAGCATCTAAGGAGTGGCTCCCTGTGAGCGCCTTCGTGGTTTCAAATTTTGCTGAATATTTTTAAGTAATTACAGTAAATAAGGGTCAAGAAGGCAGCTGTGTATCCTCAGCTCCTCTGTGAGCTGTTTTGGGCTTTGGAGACTCCA
>LOJH01030356.1:0-17133 GCA_001685095.1 Ellobius talpinus | reverse complement strand
TATATATATATATATATATATATATGTATGGGCTTGTGTGTCAGTGCCTAGAGAGGCCAAAGAGGATGCCAGATCTCCTGTAGCCAGAGTTATGAGCTCTTTAAGAGCAGGGGCACTGGGAATCCAACTTCAGTCCTCTGCAAGAGCAAAACATGCTCTTGGCTCCTAAGCCATTTCTCCCCAGATCCTGAGAATTTTCTTATGTTATACTAACCTTTCCAGTCTGTCCTCATAAGTGTGATATTGATATCTTATACTTAACATGTCCTGAGTGGAGTTTGTAATCTTTAAAAAAACCATGATCCTCTTAAAGAGCCCATTGTCCTTTTTCAGTTGTTCTGCATGAATTCCTGAAATAATCTTTAGCTTCTCTCTTTTATACCACACATAAGCAAACAACTATTAGCAAATCCTAGTAGTTTTGCCTTCAATTTGCATTTAGAATCTGATCATCCCCCTCCCACACACACTGCCATGCAAACCAAGATCATTTATTTCTTTTCTCTTGGACTATTATAGCAGGACCACATAGGCCTCCCTTCTTCCATTGCTCCTTGAGACTCAGTTGTCCACAATCAGTCAGACTGATCCTGGTAAAAATAAGCCAGGCCACGCCACTGCTGTGATCAAAGTCTGTGACTTGTTACAAAAGTTAAAATCTTCCTAGTGGCCTCCAAGGTCCTCCATACTCTGCTTCTGCCTCCCTGACCTCATGTCCTACCACTCTCCCTGCTGTACGTTTCTCTCCAGCCACTCTGCATCCATCCACACAGCTTCACAGTGATAGCGTGAATAAATTCTAAGCCTCGTATCTCATCTCAGGCTCTTTGCAATACTGTTCATTCCACCTGGAATGCTTTTCTTCTCTGTGGATGCGTGCTTCACTTTCTTACTACTGCACCATCTCAGGGGAGCCATTTCTGACACCCCACTTAAAATTGTAGCCTCGCTCCCACAGTCATCTGGGTTCCCTTTCTGTGGTTAATTTGGTTCCTCACTCACAGGCATCTCAAGTATACTGTTACTTGATCTTTTCCTTATTTAGCTCCTCCCTCTCTCACCACACTAGAATGCATGTTCCTAGAGGAAAGAAGTTTTTGTTTTCTTCCTGGCTTTGTTGGTACTTGACACAAGAAAGAACTCGGATGGCTTTTCCTTGTCACCAACCCAGCTGCATCTCAAGTTTGGCCTTATATTGGAAGTAATCATCACGTTTGTCCAGCTGGGACAACTTAGGGCTTGGAGCAGTCCCAAGGTTTAGAGACTTTTCAGTGCCTTTGGCTTTAGCTGTGTGACATTACCATTCCAATTACTAAGATATGACTCTTTTCCAAATGGGTCATTATTTTTAATCCAGAGAATCCAACATGACACAAAAGCCAGACAGTGCCATTTGGCCAGGCTCAAGCCTGCACCCAGAACAGCCTCACAACTGTTTCTTCATGGAGGTCCCAGTAGATTTAACTTCCAGCATACTGGGTCAGTATGTTGACATGGCAGAGACACTAGTCTCCTTATCTGAATTGTTTTCCGATCTAGGAAATCTTTATGAAAAGAGATGGTCCAGGTTCAAGCAAGGCAGCAGCCCAAAAGTGAAAATGTACTGAGTTGATTGGTCCTTTGCAAAACCAACATGGATATGAAGTAAGGACGTTAGAAAACATGGATATGAAGGACGTTAATTGTTTTATTGAGATTATAAAGCTTGCAAGAGGTAAAAGGGAGCTGAAAAATGATTAAGCAGAAAAAGGTTACAAACCGTGATGCTCATGTAGTTAATAACCAACCCAAACATAACGTCTAGAGCAAATAGGGGTCCTGCATTGGACAAAATGGCCAAGTCTCTTATCTTTTTGCCTAATCAAGTCATTGGACTGGGCTGCCTAAGAAGAACTTGGCCTCAGCCCCTCAGCACACCTCTATGAACACCATTCATACCCCTGGATATGCTGACTATTCCTGGATCCTCATGTTGGCCTATGATGAGCTGAGGAGGTAGGGAAAATGCAATCAGGTGGACTCATGTTTGTAGCATTTAAGGGATGTCGGTCTGACATTAATTGGCTCAGGTGGGAAGATTTTTCTATCTTTTTGATTGGGCGAGACTAAAACCAGTAAGTTATTGGGTTTTGTTTTCTTTTCATGAATTTGTTAACCAAAGTCTTGTCTTTCCAGTGACAGATACAGCAATCCAGCACTACAGGATAGTATCAGTTCTGTTTTTATTTTAAAAATATATCTCACAACAAATGCAAATCAGATGCCTTAAACTTCTGAATCATTCCCTCCAGCTTACACTTCAAAAAACAAAATATCATTGGCAATTACTACATCATCTTAAAACATATACTCTCTTGTAATCAATTAAGCTCATTATACCTGAGTAATCATTACCAATGATGCATAATTTAAATAATATCTGCAAGATGATTAATTTACAACTGTCAGGCCTACTAACAACTTTCTAAGGCACCCCTCAGTAAAGTATTATAAAGTTTCTTATGCAAGTCCTTTCATCTTAGGGAATTCTCAGTATTTCTTTGGGACAAAGTGTTATGGACAGAAAGAAAAGTCCATGAAAATTACCTAAGTGTCTTGCTTGTCCTTACCTTCCTTTAGCTGGGCACACTGGGGGATTTGTCTCTATCTTGATGTTCTTTGCTCATTCAAATATTCTTCTATTGGATACCAGGTTCCTCAAATTCCCCACCTCAATGAATATTTATTTGGAGAAACTTGAGACTTCTGACTATAACTTTAGCAGTTGCTTTGGAAATACACAGACTGTCATTTTCCTGCCATGGCACTGGGGCACCATAGAGTAATCAGTCCTGTTATTACTCTATGGCTGGTGTCATAGTTTCTCTTATGATCTACTGTATGTGACTTTCCCCCACTTTCAATATGCTTGTAGCAAGAGACAGAAGTCTACTCTAGCTATTCTGAAGTGAAGCAGGGCTCATCGTCACATTCTTCTCTTGGTAAAGTTGTTTGGTCCTACCTCCTATGCCCCACCATTCCATAATTTTAATTCATTCACACGTGGCTTTTGCTTGCCATCACACTGCCTCCTGCCCTGTCTTGACTTTATTCATTTTCTCCGTTTCCAGATTTCCCAGTTCAGCTTCTGAATTCCTAGGAGGAAATCACCTTACAGGTTTAGATCGGCTCAGGTGTAATCTAATTCCCTAGTCTATTCAACTGTGAGTAAGTGTAGAGGTGACATAACTTGGGGCTTAATAAACCTAGTACTTCTATCGTTGGAGATGAAGCAAGTCGTTTAAGAAAAAAATATGGGCAGTATGTTAATGAGTAGTATATGTCAATTAAAAGTTAAGATGTAGTTTCTTGAGTTCAAAAAAAGACTGTTAAAAAGGAGGATAAGATTGTATATAACTGTTTGGAATAATTTTGTTATCAAGAAGTCATATAGGTTAGAGAGATGACTCAGCAATTAAGAGCACTTACTGCTCTTGCAGAGGACCTGGTTTTGTTTGCCAGTACCCATATGGCAGTACAGCCTCCTGGACCTCCAGTTCCAGGATGATCTGATGCCTTCTGGTCTCTGTGGGTACCAGACATGCACTATTATCATAGTGATTAAGATCATGAGCTTTGGGGTCAGACTTTTATAACCTTACACATGTTATTCAAACTCTCTGCTGGCTAGTTTCCCCATCTATAAAATAGAGATAATGATGATACCTATCTTGTCATCCGTGTGTGTGTGTACATGTGTGTGTGTGTTGTGTGTGCCCAAGTGTATATATGTGGGCAGTATGTGTGATGACAACTTGTAGGAGTCGGCTCTTCCTTCCTCTGGGTGTGTCTTGTGAATTGGAGTCAGGTTTAACAAGCTGAGTTAACCTGAGTTATCTAATGACTTGGTGATCATTGTTACTGGCTGAGCCATCTTGTGCCAGTCTAGTTTTTATGAACTTAACTGCATATTGTGTAGGATTCTTTACTGAGTAGCAGTAGAAATGTTATATTTTTTGTATAAGTTCTATTTATATCAAAACAAATATTCTCCATGCTATTGGCATAAAGTGATAAAACTGATAAAGGGTCTGCATAACCAGATAAGTTCAGTTCTATGGCTTGGGGGTGTTTTTTATTTATTTATACTTATTTGTATAAATACTGACTTTATTGTATCTTTATACTACTTAACCAAATCTTTCTTTAAATTAACACTTAAAGGGAGAAAAAGATCTTAATTACACTACCTTAAAAGAAGAAATACTTCATCATGACAACAAATGAGGTTTGTGTCACTTGCCTTAAACAGGAGATTATAATTTGCATAAATACAATGAAAATAGCACAGTGCTCTTAAATGCTAAAGAGACACATTTGCTTGTTTAAAGCCTGAATTTGGCTTCTTGTAGACAGAAAAAAGAAAAGAAAAGAAAATAGGAAAAGAGATCAGCAAGTGTTAGAGAGTATTAAATACTAACACTGAGTTGAAACTTTGGTAGTGATGTAATCAGAGGATTAAAGAGAATTGAGCATTGAATAGGGCATAATGCTCTCACTATGGGATTTACTGTTATTTAATGGTAGGCGTGAGGACTGCCCTAAGCCATACATGGAATTCTCTTTCCCACCACCAGTGGTATAAGCACCACAGAATAGGAAACCACTGTTTAGACTAACAATTTATTAGCAGGGAGGAGAATAGAAATGGTGCTTTATTCTCTTTTTCTTATTTCATTTTCTCCATAGAAGAATTATGCCTCTAGGAAAATTGGGGGTCTGGAGTCCAAATACTTTCCCCACCACTTAACTAACCTCGAAAGTGACTTATCTTTGGATTCTTTCTTGCAATGATGAGAGAAGTAATAATACTTAATATGCAGTTAATGTGAAGATTAAATATGATAATACATGATAAGTAGTTTGCCTAGGACTTGATTAAAATAAATCCCAATAATATATGTTTATTGTAAATGGGATCATGTATGTACTGACTTACTTGTTATTCTCAGCAATAAGTATTATATCTCCATGCAGGTTCATGTAAACCTACCTCACTTTAAAATGGCTGCAGAGAGTCTCAAAATATGTGTCATTCATACCTTCTTTAACTATTCTTTTGTTTAGAGCCATTCAGCTCGGTTTTTGTGTGTATCTGTGTGTCCACATAGCTATTTTATGAGCATAAAGATCAGGTATGAGAGGCTAAGCAAGGCTAAACATCCCTAAGGTAATATCATGTTCTGTTTCTGTACTGTAGAGCATTGCTGATGACAAGCTTATGCCCACCAATAGTGGCACCTTATTTATGTATGCCAGAGAGATTGGTTGCCCATCAGTGTCTACTGAGATTTGATTGACTTGTAAAAGGGCAAATGATACTGCTTACGGGGTATGAAAAAGCCTGCCTGTAAAAAAGCTTCTTTGTATGGAGAAAAAGGCAAAGGAGACAGTCAGAGGTCTGATAGGGCTGGGAAAAACTAGAAAGATCCCTGGGGTGGGGTTTGGGGAGTTGGGACACAAAACCAAGACTCACAGGGAAGAGAAGTGAAAGGATTTTTTTTCGGAGCTAGAGTTTCACTATGTATCCCTACCTGGCCTCAAACTCTGCCTCTCCCTCTAGGACACTGGGATCAAAGATGTGCACCACCATGCCCCACGGGATCCTCTTTTGTCGCCTGTTTTTGGTGTAGAAAAAAACCAACAAATGGCATTTCATGCCCTGTCTAACACAGTGCTTCATTCTGCAAATGCTCAATCAATATCTCCTAAGTGAACAGGTACATTACCTTGCTTATTACTGAAGACTCAGAGAATCTTGAGCTAGGTCTCCAGGTGTGACAGGGACGTAGGAATGAGAGCATTATTACATGGAGCCCCCAATGACAAGCTAAGTCTGAGAAACAGTCTCAATTGGATGGTTGCCACATGAAGTTACACAATTAATAGCATTCTTTCAGGTGTTAGAAGAGGGGGAAAAGAATCTTAAAAGAACCATTGCAAAACTTCCCATACTCTTTGTGCAAAACCATAAAAACAGTATCTGACTCAAGTTTCTGATTCTATGTTAAAGGAAAAACAAAGCCACTAGCAAATCCAAGGAAAGATATTGACTACATATTATTTAGCCAAGTCAGTTTATAGAACACATTAAACTGGGCTATGTGACCCATAAGAGTGAAATCTATGAGTTATTCTGGTCATTAGTGCATGTACAAATAAGTTCAAGGCTTTCTGCCTTGGGCAGCTTATTTTGGGTAGCCATAACATCCCCTTTAGAAAGCAGACATGATTCCAAGGTGTCATACTAGTAGCCCAGACAGCTACTAGTCAAATGGCTCTGAACTGAGTACTTCCAGAGCAGTAGAGCAAATTTATTTGAAACAGTTCAAATATTGGGCTGTGGTGGTTGCATTCTGGTTGTACCTTGTCTCAGCTGTGCATATAAGTTATGACTTTCTAAAATGATGCCCTCTATCAGTTATCAAGACTCCCTTATTTTCTTACCCAAAAGCCATTGGGTTGAGAGTGCTTTTGTTGGTTCAACAGGATTGTCTGGGCTTACTTCTAGGAATTAGTTTGGTCTTGGGTCTGTTCTACATTTTCTTCTCACACGTTTGCTTTTCAAGCATGGTCTCACTCTGTAGTACATGCTGGTCTCAAAATCATGGTTCTCCTGCCTTAGCCTCCTCAGTGCTGTGTATCCAAGCTTTTTTTTTTTGGACTTCCAGCTCCCGAATAATGACACAAATACTTTTTTATTAATTCTGAAAGCTTGGCCTTAACTTAGGCTTGTTTCCAAGTTTAAGTTTCTTAAAACTTAATTTAACCCATTTATATTCATCTATGTTCTGCCATGTGGTCCTGTTACCTCTCCTCAGTACCACATGTGAATCTCCTGCATATCTGTGTCTTTCCCAAAGTTCTTATTTCTTCCTGGATTTCCCTCCTAACCTCTCCTTCCTAGCTATTGTCCTTTCAGCTCTTTATTAACCAATCAGAAGGTGCCTTAAGCAGGTGAGGAAGAACAGAGACACATCTTCACACTGTATACAAAAAGATTATTCCAACAGTGCTGAAATTTAGGCATGCACTGCCACATCTGGCTTTACTTCCTCTTTCTTGAGAAACTACTTAGGGTATGTTCCCTCACAGGGGGTAGTGAAAGTTTCAGAACACAATTCAAACCACACAGACATACTTGACATGGCTGTTCATGTTAACTTAGTTATGTATGTGTGGGTGCATGTGTGTGTATTCATGTGCTATATAAAATTTAGGGAAAATTTAAATGACCTTAAATTTGGCAATAATTTGTTATTGAATCTTAGCAGCTTTTTATGTATTTTTCATATGTTTACCAGATATGGGATTTCTTAGCACATGCCTAAAAGAAAAAGAAATACACTAGACTTCATAAAAATAAAAATTAAAAAAAAACCACAGGCCATGTGTGATGCACATACTTTAATCCCTAAACTTGGAAGACAGAGGCAAGTCGATCACAGAAAGTTCCAGGTAAGCAAGTTCCAGATAGTGAGACCCAATCTCAAAACACACACACGCACACACACACACACACACACACACACACACACACACAGACAAAACTCAACAAACAGATAAACAAAAACAAAAAAGCACCTCCCACAAGAAACAATTAAAAACAAACCATTGATCATCGAACAACATTATCAAGCCAAGCAAGGCAGCATATACATACAATTCCAGTACTTTGGAGAGCGAATAAGACCTTATCCAACACCAAAGCCAAACCAACCAGAATAAAGACAATCCGTAGAATAGGAGAAAAAGCTTTGTCAATAATGTTCTGTGGACTAAATGCTTCATATGTTGAAGGATTCATATGTTGAAACCCTAACCGCCAAAATGACAGTATTTGGATATGAGATTTTTGGGGGCTAGTTAGGTTGACATGATGTCATAAGGGTGAAGGGAGGGAGGAAGAGAAATAATCATTTCTCCATGGAGCAGAATCAAAATGGCAGAGTCCTTCTGTTTTGATGAAAGCCTTGTAAGTGGGCTTTCTATAGCCCACCTCAGTACTCCAAGGAACACCAATATTGTTCTTAAAAGTACTAAAGTTTCAATTTACTGCAGCAAAATGACCCTGGGAAAAGTTTGCCCAGGATTTACTTTCAGTTGGCTAAAGGAGAGTATAGTCCTGTATCTTGAAGTGCCAATGAGGAAAATGTTCCAACACACTGAATTCTTATGAGAAAACTGTTAAATAATGAAAACCATCACTGATGCTTGCTGTAGGCTTTTCCAAGCCACCTCACTTATGACTGTTTAATAAATACAAAACTGAAAAAAATATGAGATTGAAGAATTATATGTAGATTCCAGCTATCCTCAGAGGAACCAAGAGAAATGCTCTTATGGAAAACAGCCTTGGCATTCTACAAATGACTGGTCTTAAGAAAACAGGCTTTAAAAAAAAGAAAGAAAAAAGGCTTCAGTGTTGAGGTGAGCGGCCTGTGCAGTCACCTGTGGCCATGGTGATGTCCATGATCTGTATTGCCAAAGAGGGCCATGTCTGGGTCTGAGGTCCTATGGCATCTGGGGACCATGTTCATATCTGTGTCTGTGTTACCACTCAAGATCACATGGGTCTCTGTGATCTGGACGGGTGCTTGAAGCCTCATTGATATCTGTGGGCTTGCTACTTATGGGGCCGTTTTGATGTGGGTGGCTTTCACTGCCACCTGAGGCCATGTTCATGTCCTTGGATTGGGGACCATATTGATGTCCTTGGCCCATGTTGCCCAGGAGAACTAGGAAGTGAGTGTGATCAGGATGCAGGATGTGAAATCCCCAAATAGTCAACAAAAAAGATGTTGGGAAAAAGAAAACAAGCTTCATTTGATAGATTAAAATGGTTGCTAACTGAACCACAGACTCATCATAATAGATGCCTGTAAGCTATGAAAATTTGGGAAAAGACAGACTGCAGGTGACTGTGACTTTATCAAAGAACCCAATGGAAAGAATCTCATGAAAATCAAACAATTTCTTTTTTTAATTAGCAAAGAGCCCAATTGGTGACCACACCTATGTTCTTTAAAAGCTTTTGGATTCTGCACCAACCGCCATTAGAACTGTTTCATTTGAGAGGACCATTAAAACCATTTGACCCAAACCGGTCATCCAAATCAACTTTCATTTTTAGTGACTCGGCTATGTTATATTAGATAACTTGCTCCCTTTAAACCTTACTCCTTTAAATCTCACCCCTTTAAACCTCCTTTACATTTTGGTACTCTGTGTTAATTTGTGGTACCCCCCATTTGACTCTCCTGTATCTTTATTACTTTTATCCTTGTTGACCGTACTTTGCTTTTCACTTTGGGCTTCACACTGTTTCAAAAGCTTCTTACTGATTCTTCCATCTGTGTTTTCTTGTTCTTTCTCCTAAGCACTCTGAAGTTCCACTTCTTCATTTAGTTATTTTGCCTAGTTTAGGAAAAAAAAGAACCTATTAGTTTACATTACTGGAAAGAAATGTTTTATGTGGTACTGGGGATCAGACTGAAGCTGAGTGTTTATTAGGCAAGCAATATGCCCAGTGAGAATGAGTTTTAGTGGGGAGAGTCATCGTACCTTTTAATTATAATCTAATACATTTCCCCATGTGAATCCTACCTTCAGGAAAAACATATATAAACTCTAATATAAAATCTCGCTTAGCCATCCTGAATTACTCTGATCTAAATCATGATCATTAAAAAAGAAAGCAAAAGTCAATATTAGATAACATGGGCATTATATTGCAGACCTTGAGTATGGACATCTCCCCTTTAGCATGTGAAATTTGAGGTAAATCACTACTTGTTAAATTGATTGAGCATTTGAGTTCTGTGGCCTTTGTTCAGGAGTGTCAAGCTGATGAGGGAGGGAGCATTCAACAAGGAAATCTACCTGTCCGTTGCGTTGTTTCATAAATGTCAACTAGAAGGACTCAACTTTTAATTTTCTCTGGTTTCATTTTTGTTGTTTGTTTTGTCATGTGTGTTTGACACACACACACATACACGGGGGGTTCTCATGTAATTCAGGCTGATGTCAATTATGCAATATAGCTGAGGGTGGCTTTGAACTCCTGATCCTCCCAGCTTCACCTCCTAAGGACTGTGATTACAGATATGTGGCATCACACCTGGGTTTTATATGTTGTAAGACTTGGTTTTTACAAATATTTCATAGTCTAGGCTTAAAAAACACCTTGCACATTGTCTATATATAGGGATTATATATAATTATATATAATATATATAATTCTGTCAAGTCATGGAAAAGAGGTTTCAGAATGAGGATATGAACAAAATACTTTTAACATATGCTCCTTGCTTTAGACAAGTTCAGACAGTAACCATGAAAGGAGCATTATTCTGTTGGCTTGATTTGCAAGCAGTAATGCTCATGGTTTACTAATACTCTTCAGTTTAGAAAAAGGGCAACAAAGAGATATCTAGGAAGAGTCCCAGTGAGGGCCTAGCACTGATGGTGCATCAGAGACAAGGGACCTTGAACCAGACCAATGATTCTTCTCAATAAAAGCCTGCATGTAAAGATGTATGGATAAAGAGGTTTACTGCGTGTCTCACTGTATCAATGACGAGATTTTTCCCATCTTCCTTTTTTCATTCTTTTTCTCTTAAATTCTATTTTGTTTTATTTTTGGGTGGGGAGGGATAGGGGAGATGGGTGGTATTGGGAGGCATGATGTGAAAGACACAAATAATAAAAAAATCATATTTTGGAAACTGTGCATTAAGGCATTTTTGGATGCTCAATAGGTAGAACTTGAAGGCTTAGCAATTGGTTTAGCAGATGCTGGTGATGCCCCCACTGAAGCCTTTCCTTTTCTATGTCTAGAGATTTTCCTCTTAACACTGGCAGCCCTCTGCCATAAGGCTTTCTGTGGATACAGGAGCATGCTTTGTCATTGCATGAAGATTAGAAGTGTTGGTAATTCATTATGCTAGGATTAATTCTAGAGTCAGGAAGGACAAGAGTTGGTGGAAACATACTTCAGCTTTATCACTTGCTTGAGTGGGACAGTTTTGAGGCATGTTTTATAGTCACTGAATGATCTCTGGTATGTCCCCAGCATTAATGTCATTAACTCAACCATATCACTGCCTCTCCCATTTACCCTACCAAAGGAGGTGAGGTTTTCCTACTGTCACCTTCAAGGTAAACTACTCCAGACAAGTTAATTGACAAGCACACTGCAGTGTAAAGAGCTTGCCATGAAGGTCTGGCAACCTGAGTTTGATTCCAGGAATCCATGGTGGAAGGAAAGAATTGACTCCTTCAAATTTTCCTCTGAACTTTCACAGACTCCATGTGTACTCCATTATCATATAACAATAAATCATACTAACAATAAATAAAAATAAAGAAAAATTTGGCTATATACACAGTTGTTAACTTGACATCTGTCTTTTGTTTCCTGGGGCAGCTGTAACCAAATAATATAAACTGGGTGATTTCAATAAGAGAAATATACTGTGCTATGATTCTGGAGGCCCCCAAATCTAAAGAGTATCACCAAAGTTGATTCCTTCTAACAACTGTAAGGGGCAATCTTTCTCCCTGTACCTTCTTGCAATTTGAAGCTTTCCTTGACTTGTAGATGATGTTCTTCATATCTTCACATTATATGCCTTCTTGTGCATATTTATCCCCATATTCAAATTTATTCTTTTTATAAGGACATTTGTCGCAATGAGTTAGATCTTTCTGTATGAACCAATCTCATATCCAATGACTTAATCTTGATCTCCTGCACAGGCCCCTTTTCAAAATAAGGCTACATCCACAGGTCCTGAGCTGGGTGTGGTGACACATGCCTGTAATCCCAGCACTCAGGAGACTGAGGCAGGAAGATTGTGAGAGTTTCAAATCTTCCTGGACTATATAGGGTTCCAGGCAAGCCTGGGCTATGAAATTCTGTCTCAGACACCAAGCAGGCAACTAACGAGCACTACCATTGCCATTAACATCAGACAAGCAAACAAGAAGGCATGCAAACAAACAAACAAACAAGTCACAGTTTCTTGGGCTAGGATTTCAATATTATTTTGCAAAGAGAGTACAATTAAATCTACAGCAGTACTCAAGAAATTTTTAAATGAATTCTAATGCACTGCACAGATGACAATGTTTACCAACCTTAGGGCCCAGAGACCTGAAACAACTTGAAGGGCTAGAGGAAGACCCTCATAAGGTTTAAATGCAGATACTTGGGGGAGAGACACCATTTGGCCCTTTATAGTGCCTCTGTGCTGAGAAGAGTTCCCACAGGTCTGCTCTTGGACATCTACAGAAAGGATGCTGGCTGGCTAGTGCTGCTGTTCTTCTGGGGGAGGCAGAATAAAATTGCTTTTATAAGTGATGGAAAAACTGACAACTGGATCACACTGCTTCTGTAGGGAGAAACTGTGGCTTCTGGGATTAGGGCCAAGAAGAAGTTAACAGGAAGAAGCAAGCCCTTTCTTCCTGCAGCCTTGTATCCCTCTCCAGGTATTGGCATAGGCAAGGGGCAACAGAGAACTGCTGAATGGAAGACACTGCTTTGTAGGGTCCTAATCCCATAGTCAGAAAGCTGGCTTTGGATTTTGGTGTAAAAACTCAGGCAATTAGGCAACTCAGAAAAGTAAGATTTCTGTCCCAAAGGAGAGGAAAGGGAAAGAAAGATTAGGCCCAAGAACAGTAGTACAAGTGCTTGATTAATGCTGGCCAGAGAGGCAATGCTTGACTCAGAAAGAAACACCTTCTGCAGAGGTATGTCTAGAAAATCATGTGATTGATTTTTAAAAATCATATTAGAACTGTGGCATACAAATGAGAGCAGTTCCTTTCGCAGTAGTTCCCAGGATTTATTCTCCCTGCTGAGTCTTTAAACTGGCCATCGTTTACTGCTGCGAGTGCCTTTGTTGGTACTTACGGCCTACACTTTTGATTTCACCCGGGGTGTCATTCATTTGTGTTTTGAGAGCGAATTAACTTTTTGGGGAAATCTTGTCATCTCAAGTTACACATGGTGTATGAGAGCTACTCTGCCAGGTTTGATTCCTCTTTTCTTTTGACAAGTTGAGAGCAGAGGTTTGGAGGGGTGGCATGTCAAAATGAAGGTCTAATGTTTTTCTAAAGATAGTGTCTAGCTATAATTCTCAGTTTGTCAATAAAATAACTCTGAACACAGAAAAGGCAAAGGCTTGCAATTTGAAGAAAATCAATATTAATATTTTGTTATTTCCATTTCTATAGAATTTTATTAAATTATAAGTGCTTTTTTTATTCTTTGAAAATATACCGATGTATACTGTTGGTCATATTCATCTCCATTCCCTTCTTTCAATTCCTGCTAAATACCCTGACATATCTTTCATATTACTTAATGTCCTTTTAAAATTAAATTTAATTAAAATGTAATTATTTCTCACCTTCCCCCATCCTGCCTATGCTCCCCTCACTCTCCCTCCCAAATTCATGGCCTTTTTTCTAAAATTATTATTGTTACCCATCTATAAATAAATAAATATGTAAATACAATGTGCTGGGTTAATGTTCTTTTTACAAAACATGATCTGCTGCTCTAATTCATGCTGCCCATATACACATGCCCTTCTTTAGCAGCTCTTAGATTCCAATAGCTCCTAAGCTAGAAATGGGGTTTTACCTCTCCCCATTTAAACATTAGCATTTAAACTCCATGCTAGAGTTTTTAGATTTTATAAACTATTTATTCTCTTTCTCTCCTTTCCCCAGCTCTGTATGTGTGGAGGTCAGGAGGTGTTGGAGCCTCGGGATCTGGAGTTATAGGTGGTTGTGAACAGCTCTATGGAAGTGATGGGAGTACTGGGAAGCACACTTAGGTCCTCTGGAAGAGCAGCAAGTAATCTTAACTTCTGATCTATCTCTTCAGCTATCTTTTGATTTATTTTTTTTAATATTGTATGTGTGTGTGTTGTGAGAATTTATGCCATGTATGTAGGTGTCTGTGGGAGCCAGAGAGGGTAGGTATCTGATCCAGTAAGGCTGGAGTTACAGGTAGTAGTAAGCTTCCTGGTCTAGATACAGAGAATTCAATTTGGGTTCTCTGTAAGAGCAGAAGTGAACCATTTATACAACTTTATGCTAGAATTTTTGACTAGATTAATCTTTTGCAGGTCTCATGTAACCACAACTGCCTGAGTTCATGTCTACAACAGCTATTTTATATCCCAAGGACAGAATTTCACAACACTCCAATTTTCTTCTGAAAACTGTAATGTGTTTTTTGTTGCCAATTAAAGAAAAACTCTACTAAGGTGATAAAGGCAATCATTCCAAGCCCTTTTCCTTCTTTTTTTCCCTGTGGCTCAAAGTCATCAGATCTGGACTATTAGAAAGCATGACAGACAACTATTTCTCAATAGGAAGATCCTGTGAGAGATATGGAGCATTTGTCCCTACTCACCTCCTTTTCTATTAGTTTATCTCTTCATATATTGGTAACTAAATAAAAGGAGGATAGTGTAATGGGTCTTTCTTTGGACTACCAGCTCCCAAATAATGACATGGAGACTTTTTATTAAGTATGAAAGCTTGGCCTTAGCTTAAGCTTGTTTCTAACTAACTCTTAACACTTAGACTAACCAGTTTATATTAATCTACATTCTGCCACGTGGCTTGTTAGCTCTCCTCCATACTGTACATCCCACTTCCTTTGTGTCTTGCTGGTGAATCTCTGACTGTCAGATTCTTCCCCTGAGATCTTTTCTTTCCCCAGAACTTCTGCCTATCCTCTCCTGCCTAGCTATTGGCCATTTGTCTCTTTATTAAACCAATCAGAAGGTGCCTTGACAGGTGAGGAAGGACAGACGCATCTTCACACAGTGTGATCAAATATCCTGCAATAGGATAGATTATGCTTCATTGTAGTTAAAGAGACCAGAAGAACCATTATCATAAATGTATGCTAACAACTGCAGTTTTTCATGGTTTTTGTTGACTGACAGTCTCAGAAAACCAAGCTCAAAGAAGTCCCTACATTAGTGCATCAGAACTTCTGAAAATGATTATCTTCTGGTAACTCAACACTGGAATTAGAGCAATACACATCAACACAATTGAATTCTCCAAGGTGAGTTGATTAATGCCCAGAGGAAAATTAGAACAACTAAAGTCTGTTTTGTTTGTTTGTTTGTTTTAAATAAAGCTAGTCAAGGTAGATCCATGTTCACTTTGGGGATGAGAAAATAGAAAAACAACTAAATTTTGCTGTGACAAGGAAGCAAGAAAACAGCAGCATGAGAAAATTAAAACCCAAAAGACTCAAGGGAAAAATGTGGTTGGGAAAATGATCTTTAAAACTACAAGCTGTAACTTCTGTGAAAGAGGAGTAGAAGTTTGAGAGTCTTTTATAATAGAAATGAAGACATCTATTAGAGAATAACAATAAAACCATTGATTTAATGAAAAAAATTAAAAAATGAGTTCATAGTGAATTAAGACTGTAGTAATAGAATAAAAATTCCTTTCTAGAAAAAAATCTCAGATATTTTGTTGAATTAACAATACAGAAAACAAATATAATTTTCTCCTGAATGTGAGGGGAAAGTGTGAGGATGTTTACCAGTCTAGAGGAAGTAGGACCTGGAAAATCAGTCTAAAAATGAGGTGGACCAAAGTCTCATGTTATAGCCAACTTTATCCAGAACATCAGGCAGTTTATACTCTGAGGGTTAAGAAGAATCACATGAGCAAGGTGATCAATCACAAAGACAAGCTCTATGTAGTAAAAAATATTCCATAGAGGCATATAAGCAAATAGCAATAGTCAATTGTAATGAACAATCTGAATTAAACTCATCCCTATGTGCTACACCTGGGAAGGCCACAAAACCACCTTTTAAGAACAATTCTGTACTTTTGAAGAAACTGAGGTCATAAGACTCTTGTCTTGGTTTCTTGGAGTTTTCTCAGAAGCACTCAGAATTACCTTCACTCAACTCCATTTTTACACTGTGTTCCTACATAAGGGGAATAATGATCAAACCTAAAAATTACAGACATATGAGAGAGAGAGAGAGAGAGGGAGAGAGAGAGAGGTGTCACTAGAGCTTAAGCAACAATCAGACATAACATTAATATGTGTCCTTGAATTGGAAAATGATATGAATTTGCAATCAAAAGAATGTAGGCTCTGTCTGATGCAAAAAACTATAAGAAATTCCCAAGAAGATATACACTTTGAATCATAACATTTAATATCATCATAGTAACTTTTCTTGTCATTGTGACCAAATACGTGATAAGGAACAGCTTAGGGAAAGAAAGATTTATTTTGACTCATGGATTGAGTAGGAACAGTCTACTACAGTGGGTAAGGCATGGTGGCTGACTGCTACACCTTGGCACATCAGGAAACAAAGACCTTGATTACAACCAGGATCAGATTAAGTCTCAAGCCTATATGATTTCCAACTAGGCTTCACCACTCAAAAGACCACCATCAGCTGGGGAGTAATTGTTCACATAGAAAAGCCTATAAGGAATATTTCATTTTCAAACTATAACAAATATATCCTACAGATGTCTAGACATTTAAATAGCTAATTAAGAGGGGAAAGCCAGGCTAATTCCAGTGTTTACAACTAAAGTAAATGCTTAAGTACTGTAATGCTTTTGGATAATAATTGTTGGCTTTAACGAAACAATTTTCACTTATGAATAAAGGCAACAATAAGGCAACAGCCAACACCAAACTAAACTGAGAGAAACTCCCAGCTATCCCACTGAAATCAGAAATGAGACAAGGTTGTCCACTCTCTCCATATCTATTCAATATGGTTCTTGAGGTCCTAGTTAGAGCAATAAGACAGCAAAAGGAGATAAAGGGGATAAGATAAATCAGAAAAGAAGAAGTCAAGCTCTCACTATTTGCTGATGATATGATAGTTTACATAAGAAACCCCCAAAATTTTACCAAGGAACTTCCACAACTCATAAACACTTTCAGTAATGTAGCAGGATACAAGATTAACTCAAATCGGTAGGCGTCCTGTACACAGATGATAAAAGGACTGGGGAAGAAATCAGAGAAACATCACCCTTCACAATATCTGCAAATAGCATAAA